>WOXC01010506.1:0-226383 GCA_011680675.1 Gymnobelideus leadbeateri
TTTCCTTCTTTCTTTTACCCCTCCTTTCCCTCCCTTTCCCTTCCCTTCCCTTTCCCTTTCCCTTCCCTTCCCCTTCCCTTCCCTTCCCTTCCCTTCCCTTCCCTTCCCTTCCCTTCCCTTCCCTTCCCTTCCCTTCCCTTCCCTTCCCTTCCCTTTCCTTTCCTTTCCTTTCCTTTCCTTTCCTTTCCTTTCCTTTCCTTTCCTTTCCTTTCCTTTCCTTTCCTTTCCTTTCCTTTTTTTCCTTCTATAGTTTGTTCTGGGAAACCCAGAGCAGATAACTTGCTGAGAGCTACGGGTCATGAGTCTGAGGGCACCCTCTGAGAGACCTCTCTGTACTACTGTCTTATGTAGGGGAATGAGTCTGAATTCTGCTCTGTGCAATCCAGGTACTGGGTTCTGGCTGCAGAGTGTTTATTAGTAGGCCCCCTAGTACACCAATGTTGCTGGTCTGAACCAGGGGCTAAGTTTGGCTCATACTAGTTTAACTTGGAGCTTTGGACAATAAGTCCATGATTCTGGCCTGTTCCAGTCCTACAGTTCCTGTCATGGTCACTTGCATTTAAGTCAATATTGTGATATTGGGGTGGAAAGATGCCCCATTGTAGTTTCTATTTTGATTTTCCAATCACTACTTAGTTTGGCTTTTTTCTTTTTGACTGATGTGTAATCAGTGTTTGGCAGTGGTGTGAGGGTTGAGGGAAGGCTGAACTGTGTCCTTCTACTCCTTCATTTGGATTCTATGTCAGCATTTTAAACAATGTGTATTAATTAATTAAACTTGTATTGAAGCATTAAGTTTTGTGGCACAGATTTTAAAAATACAGTTTAACTGATTTAAGTTCAACACTATGAAGAGAGAAAGCATGACACCAACACTTCCCATCTTCTAATCATAATAAATTAATTTAGATTAATATCCATTTAACAGCTTTCACTTTTCTATCAGTGGCTATTTTCATATTTATATAAATATGTGCGTCAACTAGTTAGAATCATATATATATATATATATATATATATATATCTACATGTATATATACACACACACACATATATAATCAGACCTCAAGCCAACAAATCTCATCATCAAATCTCTTGGGACACTGTTCAAGACTGAAATCCACTTGAATTATTTGTCCTCAAAAATATCATGTACCAAAAAGTATCAGGTGATAAATTACTTACAGATTACAGAATCAAATTGACCAAGTTGGTAGAATGTTTCTTCAATAAAGCCTTTAGTCAACATCATGCTTAAAAGAGAAGTCAAAATAGTGTTCCAACTACTTGATTACTAACCAAGAAGTTTTTAAGATTTAGAAACATTAAACAAAGTGTTTCATTCATAAATATGGAAGGAACAAAATACCACTGCACTAATCCAGAAAGAGTCAAAACAAAATTGCAAAGACAAAGGGAAATATCAAATTTAAGTTAATTTTGCTGGTCTCATGGAAGCTAAAATCCCATAGTTACTTGCTGAAGATATCAACTCTTGAAAGCTTGAATATACTAGTTATTCATTAAATGACCATTTTTGAGCATGCCTTGTATTTTTAAAATAGCATTTTACTTCACTATTTTTCCAGATAACCTAGACAGTTGTCACTGTACAGTCATTCATTGGATGCCATGAAATCATGGTTAAAGGAATCACCACATTAATTAAGAGGAACAACAGATGAAGTCACAACACTATAAAATACAGAATAATAATCTCATGCACCACAATATCACAGGACTTTCGGTCACAAGATAAAAGGGCATATTGGTTCTGTTTGGAACAACAATATTAGATTAGCAATATATTGTTTACCCACAATTAGGTTGAAATGACTGCTAAGTAAAAAGTTGTGAATGATCCAAGCTGACCAGCATATTTAGTCTGCGAAGTTCCATAACTTTTACACTAAATATATCTATTGAATTTTTGATTAAAAAAAGTATTTGGAGGTCTGTGCTATACATTTGTTGCTCTACTACCTGTGGTATAGAAATGGCATAGTTAAAGCCTTCATAACTCTAACAATGCTCTTTAATATTAACTAACACATATTGGAGAAAGCCTCACCCCTGCCCTTGCCAATAATACATGAAAGAGACCACCAAACCCACCTTGACCTGAATTAAGATCTGAACCAAGGGCTCCCGCCATAGGTGAAAGGCTAATGTTAAACTCAGTGTAATAGTATATTACTTATTTTATAAAGGGGAAGGGGGAAAAACACTGAGCTTAAAGAATGAAAAATACAGGGAGCAAAAGTAATGCACAGATACTCAAAATTTATATAGTAAGCAAAATAATCAACTGTAGTAATAATTAATTTTCTTAAAAAGTTAAGATTTCTAACTCCTCAAGTGCAAAGAAATATTTGTGTTTAAGTAGAAATAAGTTTCATTAGAATTAATAGAGAAATATGTGGTCTAGAAATTGGGAAAAACTGCCCATAAAAATATCTGGCAGCAATTTAGCAGAACAGTCCCAAATGATTTAGTCTGAGGCCAGCACTTAATGAGGAAAAAATACTTGTCTATGGGGAATTTTTGGTGATACCTGGAGAAAATTATACCATGCATAATCCTAATTGAATTGATTTTACAAGTGTTGTAAAGTCTTATGCAGTAAAAGGTTTTCTCTACATGCACTTCAAGTTCACAGTAAGAATGGCATAGAATACCTATACACAGGAGAGATCAGTCACACAAGATATCTAACTCTTTGATATGACAATACACACAATTCAAAATGATAGTAAGGATTTCCATAACTGTAGGGTGGTGGGTATGAAGAAGCATGGCTCCCTGTATCATTAACTATAAAATTGCTACTGCCTTCTATTTGTGTTCCCTTTTTGAGTTTTTTTCTTCATTTTTCTTAATCAACTCTGTTGTTGCTGCTGATTTTTAGCAAAAACAATATAAACAAAATTTTTATCATTAAACTTAACAACCTGACTATCAAGATGTTTAAACCCTTCAATCTTTTGATATGAAGAAAATGCTGTGTGATGTTTAGAACTCTGATTTACAAAGAAGGTAGTCACAAATTTTCTAGACTTGAAAACTTCTACTACTTTCTTGATCTGACCTATGTTAGTTTCAAAATTAACAAGGAGGAATTCTGGTCCTGGAGTGAAGTGAATAATCCATTAAGTTCCCTCTGATTTTGTTCCATTCAATGAATACCCACAAGGATTGAATATTGTAGCATCAATGGCAAACCTGGTATCAGGTCCTGAATTACATTCACATGAGTGATAACATTTGCATGCTATCATCTACATATTCCATGTAGAATTTGTCCATAACTGCTGGTTCAGTCTCACTCATCAGAATTTCCAGTGTCTTTCCTGGCTGATTTATAACCCAACTCTCTGGGAAATCCAGAGTGTCCAAGTACCAGCAGTCAGAATTTGTGTGCCCCATACAATATGCTGCTCCATTTGGGAAAATTTCATTAAGAAATTCTGCTTCTTCCTTGAAATTCCTGTGTGGGTACTTCTGGTGGGAAGGATTCATAAAATTCTTATGAGAATAAAAGCTTTAAATTGAGTCAAAACTCCTGTATTTCTTAACAAGCTGCAAAAGGGGGACTAGTGCTTGAAGTGAGAGAGTGGTGCTACATATCTTCACAAGGAAATGCCTCTCAGAGAAAAATCATGCTACTCTCACTGAGTATGTAAGCTTCCTGCTTGTCAGTTTTTGTCACACTTACGATCAAACAATGTACATTCTCCAAAAGTTTGTCCCACAGGAGGGCGGAGCCAAGATGGCGGAAAGGAAGCAGTAACCTCGCTGAGCTCCTCTGTCACTAAGTCTCAAAGGGTAAATCTGAGCGGATTCTGGAGTGACGGAGCCCAGTGGAAGACAGAGTGTGGCAGAATCCAGCCCAGGAGGTTGCCCAGAGTGTCCGCACAGGTCGAACGCAGAGCACGTGGGGTCTGCACAGCTCAGACCTAAGAGCAGGCAAGCAGACTACACCAGAGAGGGAAAAAGCCCCAGCCTGCAGACTTACCGAGGACGAATCACAGTCATCTCGCAGAGGGAAGGGATCATTGGAGCCAGGTAGGAGAGTCAGGCCCCCAGTGGAGAGAGTGGCTTCTCAGGCTGCATTCAGCCCCCAGCCTGGAAGTTTAGAAACTGCCTGCCTGTATAATACAGGGGCTGGAATGGCAAAGTAAATTCTAGCTGCTCAGATCCTCCCATCCCTCCTTCATGAAGCAGAAAACCCAAAGATAAGTCTCCCACCCAGATTGAAATCCCAAGTTAATGGAAATAGCCTCAGGCTTGAGAATCTCCAAGAAAGGGTGTAACTGAGAAAGCCAGCAATCTGAAGAGAAGAGAGGGAGGGGACCCAACAAGCCCCACCTCACCTCACCAACAAAAGCCTACTTATAGTCCAGGGGTATAGAGGCAGAAATCTGAAGTGGTCAGACTCATCCCCACCTACACATCTACATTCCTCACTGACTTCCCTGACTTAGCCATAAACTAGCCACCCAGAGGTATTCAAAGTCAAGGATCAGGCCCCAAACCCATAGCCTGAGACACTAAGAAACAGGAAGTCACAATGGGAAGGAAGGAAGCTGAAAAGGAGAAGGGGAAGGCAAGAAAGTCTATTCGAGCATACTATGCAGGGCAAGAACAACAAAACACACAAGACAATATAGACTCTCTGCCCACATCAGAGACCACAGAAGGAAACATGATCTGGTCTCAAGCCCAAATAGCATTCCTGGAGGAGCTTAAGAAAAATTTTAAAGACCAAATCAGGGAGGCAATGACCAACTTGGAAAAAGAAAATACCTCCCTAAAAAAGGAACTTCAAAAACTAACTGAAGACCATAATTCACTAAAAATTAGATACAATCAAACTGAAACTCAGAACTCTATGATGCAGCAGGAGTCAATCGAAAAAAACAAGATGATCGAAAAATTGCAAGAAAATGTAAAATATCTCACTGGAAAAATAACTGACCTAGAGAACAGATCCAGGAGAGACAACCTAAGAATTATTGGTCTACCAGAAAGCCATGATGAGAAAAGCAGTCTAGACAACATCCTCCAAGAGATTGTCAAAGAAAACTGTCCTGAGGTCCTGGAATCAGAAGATAAAATAGCTATTGATAGAATTCACCGGACTCCTCCTGAAAGAGATCCCAAACTGAAAACTCCAAGAAATATAGTAGCCAAATTCCAGAATTATAAGATTAAAGAAAAAATTCTACAAGCAGCCAAAAAGAAACAATTCAAATATCGAGGAACTACAGTTAGGATCACACAGGACCTAGCAGCTTCTACATTAAAAGAGCGTAGGGACTGGAATTTGATATTTCGTAGGGCAAGAGAGCTAGGACTACAACCAAGGATTAACTACCCGGCAAACCTGAGCATAATCTTTCAGGCAAGGAGATGGACGTTTAATGAAGTAAGGGACTTCCAGACTTTCCTAATGAAAAAGCCAGAGCTCAATGGAAAATTTGATCTCCAATTACAAGACTCCAGAAGGACATAAAAAGGTAAACAAGGGTAACATAGACTCACACATACAGAAGTTCACACACCCACACCCACAAACACAAGCTCATTACCTGGGATGCAACAAGAGCAAAATGTCCACATCCCTATATGTGGAGCTGATAACTGTCAATATTTGAAATCTCTGTGATTATCATGACCTGCAAAAGGGTTATACTTAGAGGGTGTGGGTATGAATGCACTAACATGGAGTCTAAAAAAAAAAGACTAATAAGGGGATCAATGGTACTGTAATGGGAAAAAGGAAAGGATGAGCTAGGAAAAGGTAAAATATGCCATCTGAAGAGGCATCAAAACACACTATAGAAGAAGGGAAAGTAAGAGGGAGAGGAACATCATTTAAACACTATTCTCACTGGTTCTGGTTCAAAGAGGATCAAATTAATCAGTGAAGTTTAAGAATCTAATGTGAATAGACACATAAATTCATTAAATAGAGGAATTGGAGGGAGGGAGAGGAGCACTGTTTGAAATTTACTCTCATTGGTTTGGAATCAAACGGGGAGTAATTTACTCTGATAAGTATAAAAATTTATTGTGTCCTATAGATAGTGGGAGGGTAAGGGGGGGGTGAAAAGGAGGAGACTAAAGGGAGGGATTATAAGGGAGGGAAATAGTAGTAAGGGGAGAGGGTAGGTTAAGAAGGGGGGTCACTGGGTGGGAACACTGAGGGAGGGGGCGGTCAAAAGGGAAAACTTCAAGGAGGGGAAGGGAGAAGGAATAAACAAAAACATAAACAGGGGAGGGAATAGGATGGAAGGGAAGAGACAGATAGTCATCATTACTGTGAATGTGAATGGGATGAACTCTCCCATAAAACAGAGGCGGATAGCAGAATGGATTAAAAACCATAATCCTACAATATGCTGTCTTCAAGAAACACATTTGAAACAAAGGGATACCCACAGGGTAAAGGTAAAAGGTTGGAGTAAAATTTATTATGCCTCAGCTAAAGTAAAAAAAGCAGGGGTAGCAATACTTATCTCAGATAAAGCAAAAACAAAAATAGATCTAATTAAAAGAGATAAGGAAGGAAACTATATCCTACTAAAAGGCACCATTGAGAATGAAGCAATATCACTACTTAATATATATGCACCAAGTGGTATAGCATCCAA
This sequence comes from Gymnobelideus leadbeateri, assembly GCA_011680675.1. Lineage (NCBI taxonomy): Eukaryota > Metazoa > Chordata > Mammalia > Diprotodontia > Petauridae > Gymnobelideus > Gymnobelideus leadbeateri. The sequence continues at coordinate 6,657 of WOXC01010506.1, forward strand.
ATTCCTAGAGGAGAAGTTAAAGGAATTAGAGGAAGAAATAGATAGCAAAACTATACTAGTGGGGGACCTTAATCTCCCCCTCTCTGAACTCGATAAATCTAACCTCAAAATAAACAAGAAAGAAGTTAAGGAGGTGAATAGAATCTTAGAGAGACTAGATATGATGGATCTCTGGAGAAAACTGAATGGGGATAAAAAGGAATTTACTTTCTTCTCAGCAGTGCATGGTACATACTCAAAAATAGACCATGTACTAGGGCATAAAAACCTCACAATCCAGTGCAGAAAGGCAGAAATAGTAAGCGCATCATTCTCAGATCATGATGCAATAAAAATTATATGCAATAAAGGGCCATGGAAAGATAGAATAAAAACTAATTGGAAATTAAACAATTTAAACCTAAAAAATTGGTGGGCGAAACAAGAAATTACAGAAACAATAATTTCATTCAAGAGAATGATAATAATGAGACAACATACCAAAATTTGTGGGATGCACTAAAGGCAGTTCTCAGGGGAAGTTTTATATCCCTGAGTGCATACTTAATTAAAGCAGAGAGAAGGGAGGTCAATGAATTGGACATGCAATTGAAAAAGCTAGAAAAGAACAAATTGAAAATCCCCAATTTAGTACTAAATTAGAAATATTGAAAACCAAAGGTGAGATTAATAAAATTGAAATTAAGAAAACCATTGAATTAATAAATAAAACTAAGAGCTGGTTTTATGAAAAAATCAACAAATTGATAGACCCTTAGTCAATATGATAGAAAAAGAAAGAAGAAAACCAAATTATGAGTATCAAAAATAAAAAGGGTGAATCTACCTCCAATGAAGAGGAAATCAAAAAAATATTGAGGAATTATTTTTCCCAATTGTATTCACATAAATATGACAATCTTAGTGAAATGGATGAATATTTACAAAATCATAAATTGCCCAGATTAACTGAAGAGGAAGTGAATTACCTAAATAACCCCATCTCAGAAAAAGAAATCAAACAAGCCATCAATGAACTCCCTAGGAAAAAATCTTCAGGGCCAGATGGGTTCACTAGTGAATTCTATCAAACATTTAAAAAACAATTGATTCCAATACTCTACAAACTATTTGGGAAAATTAGTGAAGAAGGAGTCCTACCAAACTCTTTCTATGACACAAATATGGTACTGATTCCTAAATCAGGAAGAGATAAAACAGAAAGAAAATTATAGACCAATCTCCCTCATGAATTTAGACGCAAAAATTCTAAATAAAATATTAGCCAAAAGACTCCAACAACTTATCACAAAAATAATACACCCTGATCAGGTAGGATTCATTCCAGGAATGCAAGGATGGTTTAATATTAGGAAAACCATCAATATAATTGAGCATATCAACAACAAAACTAGCAAAAACCACATGATCATCTCAATAGATGCAGAAAAGGCTTTTGACAAAGTACAACATCCATTCCTATTAAAAACACTAGAAAGTATAGGAATAAATGGAGCCTTCCTTAAAATAGTTGCTAGCATCTATCTAAAACCATCAGCAAGTATTATATGCAATGGGGATAAACTAGAAGCCTTTCCAATAAGATCAGGAGTGAAACAAGGGTGTCCACTATCACCCCTCTTATTCAATCTGGTACTAGAAACGTTAGCAGTAGCAATTAGAGAAGAAAAAGAAATCAAAGGAATCAAATTAGGCAAAGAAGTGACCAAGCTGTCACTTTTGCAGATGATATGATGATATACTTAGAGAATCCTAGAGAATCAAGTAAAAAATTACTTGAGACAATAAATAAATTTGGCAAAGTTGCAGGATATAAAATAAACCCACATAAATCCTCAGCATTCCTGTACATCTCTAATAAAACTCAACAACAAGAGATAGAAAGAGAAATCCCATTTAAAGTCACTGTAGACATTATAAAATATTTGGGAATCTACTTGCCAAAACAAACCCAGAATCTATATGATCACAACTACAAAACACTTCTCACACAAATAAAATCAGATCTAAATAGTTGGAAAAACATCAATTGCTCGTGGCTGGGTCGAGCTAATATAATAAAAATGACAATTTTACCCAAACCAAATTATATATTTAGTGCCATTCCAATCAATTTACCAAAAAACTACTTTGTAGAGTTAGACAAAATAATAACAAAATTTATTTGGAAAAACAAACGGTCTAGAATATCAAGGGAATTAATGAAAAGAAATGCTAGGGAAGGTGGACTAGCTATACCAGATCTTAATCTGTATTATACAGCAGCAGTCATCAAAACTGCTTGGTACTGGCAGAGGTGTAGAGTAGTGGATCAATGGAATAGATTAGGTGCAGGAGACCCAGCAGTTAATGAATGTAGCAATCTATTGTTCGATAAACCCAAAGACCACAGTTTTGGGGATAAGAATGCACTATTTGACAAAAACTGCTGGGAAAACTGGAATACAGTATGGCAGAAACGGCATAGATCACTATCTAACACCATATACCAAAATCAAGTCTAAATGGGTGCATGATCTAGGTGTAAAGGATGATACTGTAAGCAATTTGGGAAAGCAAGGAATAGTTTACCTGACAGATCTGTGGAGAGGGGAAGATTTTAGGACTAAACAAGAATTAGAGAGCATTATAAAATGCAAAATGGATAATTTTGATTACATTAAATTGAAAAGCTTCTGTACAAACAAAGCCAATGTAGCCAAGATCAAGAGGGAGGTGGGAAATTGGGAAAGAATTTTTACAACTTGTGTCTCTGATAAAGGACTCATCTCTAAAATTTATAGAGAATTGAGCCAAATCTATATGAATACAAGTCATTCCCCAATTGATAAATGGTCAAAGGATATGAACAGGAAATTTTCAGAGAAAGAAATCAAAGATATCTATAAACATATGAAGAAATGCTCTAAATCACTATTAATTAGAGAAATGCAAATCAAAACAACTCTGAGATACCACATCTCTCCAGTCAGATTGGCTAAGATGACAAAACAAGAAAGTGACAAATGCTGGAGAGGATGTGGGCAAATTGGAACGCTAATACATTGCTGGTGGAATTGTGAACTTATCCAACCATTCTGGAGAGCAATCTGGAATTATGCCCAAAGGATTATAAATAATTTCATACCCTTTGACCCAGCCATAACACTTCTAGGGTTATATCCCCAAGAGATCATAGAAGTGGGAGGAAGACCCATATGTACAAAAATATTTTTAGCAGCCCTTTTTGTGGTTGCAAAGAATTGGAAACTAAGGGGTGCCCATCAATTGGGGAATGGCTAAACAAGTTGTGGTATATGAATGTAATGGAATTTTATTGTGCTATAAGAAACGAGGAGGTGACGGATTTCATAATTACCTGGAGAGACTTATACAAACTGATGCTGAGCAAGAAGAGTAGAATCAAAAGAAATTTGTATACAATCACAGACATACCATATCTGTGACGACCAACTATGACAGACTGGACTCTTTTCAGCAATGCAGTGATATAAGTTAATCCTGAATGACTCAAGAAAGTGAGAAATGCGCCATCCAGAGATATAACTAGAAAGAACTGAGCCTGAATCCTGATGGAAGCAAACTAAATGATCTTGTTCTTCTCATTGTTTGGTTTACTTCTTCCTTACCATCTTTCATCCCACCTAGTACAATATGCCTTTGTAATTGGAATAATGTTTAATATGAATGCATTTGCAGACCCTGTACTGTACTATATGCTGTCATGAGGGGAGGGGGGAGGGAAGTAAAGGAAATTTGAAAATCAAGGAACTATGGAATTGAATCTTGTTAACTGAAACTAAACTAATAAATTAATTTAAAAAAAAAAGTTTGTCCCACTCAGACCTTGGGATGGTGTGGAGATCCCCAGATCTTTTGCTCATGTCTGGTTGCTGCCAGGAGAACCAAAAGTCCAGCAGTTTCTTGGTCCCTTTGAAGACGTGTGCAGCTTCCATCCCTGTGAGACAAGGGAATGGCCAACAACCACAGAAAATCAACTAAGTTAAATCTCTTCTCCTGCCACTTCCCACCTCTGCCACTAAGGATTGCTCCTGTTGCTTTTTTAAAGTTAAGGAGTTATTTATTTTATTTGCTTTATTTGCTTATTTATTTTATTTGCTAATATGCCAAAACGAATACACTTTTTGACCTATAAATCCCACTGTTAGTTACCCATATGTGTATATATGTATATATGCATGTTTATATGTGTATGTATGTACAGTTGTATATGTGTATATATGGAAAGATAGAAATATAGCAAGGACAGAAAGTTTCCTCATACACTAAAATATTCATAGCCCTTTTATATTAGCCAGAATTTGAAAAGATAACTATTGGTTTGGGGATTTTTAAAGCAAATTGTGGTACATGGAAGTAATGAAATATTACTGTACCAAAAGAAAGGATTAATAAGGAAAAAATAGATAAAAGTGAGATGGCTTATATGAAGTGCAAAAAGTATAGTAAGCAGAACCAGGAAAATAGTGTACACAATGTTGTTGTTTAGTCATTTTTCAATTATGCCCATCTCTTTCTGACCCTTTTTTTGCAATTTTCTTGTCAAAAATATTGGAGTGTTTTATCATTTCCTTCTTCAGTTCATTTTACAGATGAGGAAACTGAGGCAAAGTTAAATGACTTGCCAAGGGTTACACAGCTAGTTAAGTGTCTGAGACTGGATTTGAGCTCATGAAGAGGAATCTTCCTGATTCCAGATGAGCAATCTTCCTGATTCCAGATGAGCACTCTATCCACTGTGCCACTTAGATGCCCAGTGATTACAATAATGTAAAAAGAAAGAATATGCTTACTATTTATTTCACCTCAAGCAAGTCCCTTAGCCTCCTTGCATTTTACTGTGTCTATAAAATGAAAGGTTTTTATTAGTTTACCTCTGAAGTCCCAACTCTGGATCCAAGACTATTACCTTAATAATAAAAATAAGACCAGATAGTAGAATGACTAACATAATCTTGGGTATTGAGAAGAGATGAGAAAAGACACTCTTCTTTACAAAGGTGGAGAACTATGGACCCCTTTTGCCATTTGGGTTAGTCTATTTTTTAAGGCGTTATTTTCTTCAATATTTTTGGGTCTCCTTTAGCAAGCTACTGACTTGTTTTTTCCTGATTTTCTTGCATCATTCTCATTTCTTTTCCCAATTTTTCCTCTACTTCTCTTACTTGATTTTCAAAATCCTTTTTGAACTCTTCCATGGTCTGATACCAATTCATATTTTTCTTGGAGGCTTTTGATGTAGGAGCTTTGACTTTGTTGTCTTCTTCTGGTTGTATGTTTTGACCTTCTTTGTTACTAATGTACAATTCTATAGTCTGAGGGTTTTTTTTTTACACTGTTTTCTCATCTTCCCACCCAAATACTTGACTTTCTAACTCTTTGTCAAGTTAGGACTCAGCTTCCAGTGGGGGTGAGGGTGGTTGTACTGACCCAGGCTTCAGGGGTTTTGTATCAGTTGCTTGATCCCCCATCATCTGTGGGCCCAGAGCTCTGGAAGCAGTCACTGCCACTGCTACTGCCACTGCTGCTGCCGCCACCACCTCTGCCGTCGAGGGACTGGGACCAGACCCCAGCCAGATCACACTCTTCTTTCACCCAGGTCCCACAAAGTTTTCCCACTGACCTTTTATCCTCTCTTTGGTGTGTGTGGGTTGAAAAGTCTGGAAACTGCCACAGCTGCCAGTGATTCAGTCCCCTAAGGCCTGCTCTGTCCCTGTCTATGCTGGACTATGTTTCACTCCCATCCTGGTGCAATATAATATACCCTTCCTATTGGCCTTCCAGGCTGTCTTGGGCTGAAAATGTGTTTCACTCTTTCATTTTGTGGGTTCTGTAGCTGTATTTTAGAGTCATTTTTGCAGGTATTTGGAGGGGTTTTGTGGAGAGCTCAAACAAATCCCTGCTTTTACTCTGCTATCTTGGCTCCAACCCCCCAAGGAGGATAACTATAGATATGGAAAATTGCATATATTTTCAGATTTCATTCATATGTTTAATTCAAGCTTAACTGCTTTTTTATTAGAAGGGATGATTTACTACTTATGGGTTGGGGATGTATGTAGAAATGATAGTCATATAAAAAAATAAAAACTTTTGAAAAATTTCCAAATGACACAACATTTATGGTTACAAACAAGATGTTGGATGACCATCAGTTTCTTATTAAAATACCCTGACAGGCTGAAACAGAATGAACTAAATCTGATAAAGTGAATTTTAGGAAGCATAAAGATAAATGTTACACTCTGGTTTAGAAAAATGAACCTTGCAACTACAAAATGGTGGAGTAGCTATCTATCACTTCTGAAAAGATATTGTGGTTTGAATGGTTTTTATATCCACTGGGCATATATATTTTCCTGGGAGGTTGAGACTTAAGCATCAAAACATGAAATAGTTTATGAGACTGCTGTACTGACACTTTGCATTTCATTTCTACAGTATCCAGACATTTCTCTCCAAGACCTGGGGTTAACTTTATTCTCTAGCTGGTGGTTGTTTTCTTCTCCTAGAAATACTGTAGTGAATGTAGAGAGACATCTCCCACAGAGACTGGGAACTCATGGCATCCAGACTTATCAAACTTACAAGTTGGATACATCCATCTCAGCATCTATGCTTGGTTTCCTACTATCCAAGCAACAATAAAAGGATTAGTAGCAAGAGACTCAAGTCCCAGACTCAGATTCACAGCAGCCCACACAAGAGCTTTAGCTGACATGAGCTTGACATGTAGCAAAATATTTTTGCCTGGCTGGAGGAAGGTCTTAAGTTCTGTTCTCACACCTCCATGCAGAGGCAGAAAGACTCCTGCTGTGCTCAACAGATGGGCAGAGGAGAAAGAAGGAGATAGATCACTGCCTTTTATAGACCCACTGAAGAGTTAGCACTTTTTACAATATGGCCAATAAGGAAGCTGCTACATTGTTTCTAAGCACAAGCCTTCAATGATAAGCCCCACATATACCCAGAAATTGTCAGAAGAGCTCTGACACATACTACATGAGATTACCCCACTTTGGCCCATTTCCATGCATACTCCATGCTATGCATGTTTCTTCTCCATTCCTCAAGCCTATGAATTGGTACGAAGATACTCCATCCATTGAGTCTCCTCTTTCCTTCCTATCCCTGACAGGGTAAGGGACTTGATGACCTGTCCTGGCTATCTCACCAGGTTGCTGTGAAGATGCTGATAATAAATGTGTGATTATATTAAAGGGCTATACAAAAGAAAATATTATTTATCACAATATGTTGTTTATTTTATCAGTTTTGTAAGTCATTGGATTCATCATATTTAATTAATAAAAAAAAAAGAATTGCCATAGAAACAAAATAACAGATGGGGCAGAGCCAAGATGGCAGAGTAGAAACAGCACTTCCAAGGTGCTCTGCCCCACACCACTCCCAAACTATGTAAAAGGGGTCTCTGGACAACTTCTGGAACCCCAGCACCCACAGAATGACACAGAGAAGCTAACCTCCCACAGAGGACAGCCCAGCAGCCCTGCAGGGAGGTGCCAGCACAGCGCTCTGGAAGCCAACAGCCCAGCACGGGGAGAGCCGAGCCCAGGTCCCTGTGAGCTGCGGTTTTAGCCCCAGGGCGGCTGGGCCAGCAGCCGGCTAGAGGGACCCCAGAACACCAGCAGCTGTGGCAATTCCAGAATTATCAACACAGACATGCCAGGACAAAGTAAGAGGTTAGTGCCCTATGGACTTTGGGACCAGTATTTGGGAAACGCATCAGCTTCCTCCCCTGGGGGCTAGAAACTGCTGAGGAGACACAGCAAAATCGCCATTTTGCAGCTTCAGTGGCAGCATCAGCTCCTGGCCTGTGAACTGTAGGGAGATCCAGCGATCAGTCTTGGAGGTTAATCGCTCTCACTTTAACCTGCTTGGATCTGGATTGCTATTTGGGGGGAGCCCTGGGGTGGGTAACCAACTTACCAGAACTGGAAGTTGTGAAGACCCCAACATTCTGGATGGAAGCTCCCCTGTCTGGTGGCAGAGACCTACTGTGGCAACAAGCCCAAAAGTCAAGTAATTAAGTGGCAATGTGCCTAAGCAAAGGAAACAAAATAAACAGAAAAATGCAACATTAGATTCCTATTTTGGGGGCAAAGAGGATTGAAGCAGGGAACAGGAGGAGGTGTGTGAGGTCAGAAACCCTGCTCCAAAAACCCCAAAGGAAAATACGAGCGGGTTACAGGCCATAGAGGACCTTAAGAAGCAGATAAGAGAACTGGAGGAAAAATTGGGAAGAGAAATGAGAAGGATGCAGGAAAAGTACGAAATGAGAGTCAGCCTGACTGAGGAAATTAACACCCTAAAAATAGACTAACTCAAATGGCAAAGGAGGCCCAAAAGGGCAATGAGGAGAAGAATGCCTTAAAAAGCCAAATTTGCCAGATGGAAAAACAATCTCAAAAGCTCACTGAGGAGATTCATTCCTTCAGAGTTAGACTGGAGCAAATGGAAGCTAATGACTTTATGAGAAATCAAGATGCTGTTAAACAGACCCAAACAAATGAAAGAATAGAAGGCAATGTGAAATATCTCATGGGAAAAATCACTGACCTGGAAGATAGATCCAGGAGAGAGAATTTAAAAATTATTGCACTACCTGAAAGCCATGATCAAAGAAAGAACCTAGAAATTACCCTTCAAGAAATTCTCAAGGAAAATTGCCCTGATGTTTTAGACCCAGAGCACAAAACAGAGGTTGAAAGAATACATAGATCACCTCCTGAAAAAGACCCCAAAAAGAAAACTCCCCTGAGTATTATAGCCAGGTTACATAATTCCCAGATCAAGGAGAAAATAATACAAGAAACAAAATAACATACTTCCTCTTCCTTTTTCTTCTTCTTCCTTCCTTTTTCTTTTTCTTCCTTTTCCTAATTATCCAGTTCTTCCCTATCTTCCATTTCAAATTTTTCTTATTTGTCTCCTACCCCTCATATTTAGAACCATCAGAAATATGAAGAAATAAAATCTAAAATTGTAATTAATTACAAAATCTCTAAAGATACAGAAGCAGCATTGTCTTCTAAAAAATGTGAAATAACATGTACCAGTTGCTTCAATAATAAATCCCAAAGAATATGTATTTCATTCTCAAGATTATCTTGTTAAAATTACCTGAGAATAGTATATCATAATATAATTAAAAATTTGGCTGTGGATGAGAAATCAAATCAACAAGCACTTAAGAACCCTACAATGTTCCAGGCACTGAACTAAGTTCTAAGGAAAGTAAGGAAGGCAAAAGAAAATCGCTATCCTTAAGGTACTCAACATATATGAGAGTCAACATGGAAAAAACTAGATACAAAACAGAGGTATATAGGATAAATTAGAGATAATCTTGGAGGGAAGGTCCTATTTCTAAGAGGGATCCTGGAAAGTCTTCTTGCAGAAAGTGGGACGTCAGGTGTGGTTTTAAGAAAGCCAGGGAATGTAGGGGATGGAGATGAGGATAGAGAGAATTGCAGGCTTTGGGGAAGAGCCAATAAAAATGCAGAGTTGGAAAATGGAGTATCTTGTGTAAGGAACAGCAAGAGGCCAATGTCATCGAATATAGTGTATCTGGAGGGGAGTAGATAAGTGTTTTTTTTTTTAATGATGTTTTTATAGTAAGTGATTGAAAAGATAATTTATTATGGTCCCCATCTTGTGGTCAAGTAGACCATATTCCTATTTTATCAATAATTTTTCATGTGATAAAAATGGTTAAATTAAAGAAATTCTATTCTCTAAAATATGATGATTTGTTCTTAAGAAGTGTCAAGTGTGGAGTGGCTAGGTGGCATAGTGAATAGAGCACTGGCCCTGGAGTCACGAGGACCTGATTTCAAATCCGGGCTCAGACACTGAACACAAAACTAGCTGTGTGACATTGGGCAAGTCACTTAACCCCAATTGCCCTACCTTTCGCCCTCCAAAAAAAAAAAAAAGGAACAAAAAAGAAGTGTCAAGTGATAATTCTCATTTCCCTGGTTTCAAGTGTTAGAACTATTAAATGAAGCTTGTATTTGTTTTATTGTGGTAGTGTTTTTGAACAGGTAAATTTGAAGCAGTATCAAAGGGAATCATTTAATTTCTTTCTTTTGGCACTTTAACTTTGGTAATAATACTATTGATATTAAGTGTTCATATATATATGCATATATATATACATATATATATATATATATTGCATTTTTGTGATTACATACTGCTTTCTTTAGATCAACTCATGATGGAAAAAAACGCTCTTCTGTACAGTTTCTGATGAAAATTAGGAATAGATTTGTCATTCTTCCTTTACTTTACTTCCACATATCCCTTTGTTTCCTGAGATCAAATTAAGGCAAGGGACAAGTAATATATTTCCTTGACTCCCTACTCAGAAGAAATTCATTCATTTATTTATTTTTCCTGTGAGAATGCAAATGAATTCATAGAACTCTCTGATAGAATTCTAAGTTTAGAGTTTTAACAGCACAAATATCTCATGCATAACAATTTCAAAGGCAATTATATTACACTCATCTGGTTACCAATGTCCTTTGAATTTTTAAGCAACTTTTCCAGGTCACTAGACAAACATAATGATACCATCTTTGATTGTCAAGAATTTTCAAAACTCCATAATAGAAGAATTATATGGAAGAAATAAAGTAATTGAACTTGTCTATTCAAGTCAAAACACTAAAAAGTCTGATCAGAAAACAACCTGATGAATTAACAGCAGAGGAGACTAATCTCCATCCCCAAATTTCTCATAACCCCTTCCCCAACTCATCTCAACATTCAGGGCTGCATAAAGAGATGGACATTCAATTAAAGAGTGGCTACTGGAGCACTCCTAAAACAATAAAATAAACTTGAGCTAATTATTTGACTTCAAAATAGGTAATAGAAACACTACATAAAAGAATGGCTGAGAAGTTTGTGGTATATTAATGTAATGGAATACTATTGTGAGTAGGTATATTTCAGAAAAACCTGGAAAGACTGAGATGAAACTGATGCTGAGTTAAGTGAGCAGAACCAGGAGAACATTGTACACAGAAACAGCCACATTGTATATGATTATTAATTAATTATGATAGACTTAGTTCTTTTAAAAAATTCAGTGATCCAAGACAATTCTAATAGACTTGTGATTGAAAAAGTTCACCCCATCCAGACAAAGAATTATGGTATCTGAATGTAGATTGAAGCATACTATTATTCACTTCCCCTCTCCAGTTTTTTTTTTCTTTCTCATGGTTTTTCCCTTTTTGTTCTGATTCTTCATTCATAATAGGACTAACATAGAAATGTATTTAACACGATTGTACCTATATCAGATTGCTTACTGTCTTGGGGAGGTGGGAGGGGAAGGAGGGAAGGAGAAAAATTTGGAACTTAAAATCTTACAAAAATGAATGTTGAGAATTATCTTTATGTGTAACTGGAGAAAACAAACAAACTACTCTTTAGTGTAAACACAAGGAAGAGATTAGGATATGTTAGAGGATAATGTGCAATGCTGTATAATGAAGCAATTATACAGCGAAAGGAAATAATTCATATAGTTTCTTAGGAAGAAGACATACAGAAGAAAGGATGAGGTAGAAAAGGGCAGATAGAAAGAGGAGGAAAGAAAGAGGGAAATATAAATACAGTACTATGAGGAGGTCCCATTGGAGATCTCTCCTAGGGAGAAATAGATATTTTTAATTGGGAAATGGAGAGTTTAAAATGGATATAAACTACAAGGATTTGGTTCTTAGAGAGACCCCTATGAGTGTGTTGTGCCTCCATGAACAATAACCTACTTCAAGAGAGTACTCAGACACTTAACACAAGCATTCTTGATGAAAAGAACAGAGCTGAATAAAACAGAGCTGACTTTCAAATACTAGAATCTGGAGAAGCATGAAAAGGTAAACAGGATAGAGACATCATAAAGGACTTATTATTAAAGTTGAACTGTTTACTTTCCTACAAAGAAAGATGATATTTGTAAATCCTGAGACCCTTTTCAGTATTTGGACATTTGGAGGAAGGAAGGAAGGAAGGAAGGAAGGAAGGAAGGAAGGAAGGAAGGAAGGAAGGAAGGAAGGAAGATTGCACAGGGTGAATTGAATATGAAGGGATGATATCTAAAAAATAAAATTAAGGTGTGGAAAGAGGAATTCACTGGGAGATGGAGAAAGGGAGAGAAAAAGTGGGGTAAATTATCTCACATAGAAGAGTCAAGAAAAGGTTTCACAATGGAGGGGAAGAGGGGAGAGGTGAGAGGGAATGAGTAAGCTTTACTCTCCTCAGATTTGGCTTAAGGTGGGAATAACATAAACACTCAACTGGGTATCTTACCCTACAGGAAAGTAAGGGAAGAGAGGATAAAGGGGTGGCAGACTGGGGGACTGTGTGATCAGAAAGCATGCCGTCTCAGGGTGGGGGAAGGGAAAGATAGGGAGAAATTTTGGAACTCAAAATCTTGTAGAAATGTATGTTGAAAACTAAAAATAAATTAATAATAATGAAAATTCAGTTAAGCACCTTATAAACGCAGGAATGCTACTATCTTGCTTTAACCTGCTTGGATCTGGATTGTGGTCTGAGGGGGGAGGTCTGGGGTGGGTAATCAGCTTGCCAGAGTGTATGGAGGCTTTATAGAGACCACCCAATTAATACCTCCGGATGTTGTGAAGATGCCAACGTTTGGGACAGAAGCTCCCCTGTCTGGTGGCAGAGTCCTACTGTGGCAACAAGCCCAAAAATCAAGTAATTAAGTGGCAACATGCTTAGGCAAATGAAACAAAGTAAACAAAAATGCAACATTAGACTCTTATTTTGGGGGCAAAGAAGATTGAAGCACAGAACAGGAGGAGATCTGTGAGGTCAGAACTCCTGCACTAAAAGCTCCAAATGAAAATATGAGCTGGTTACAGGCCATAGAGGACCTGAAGAAGGATTTTAAAAACCAAATAAGAGAAGTGGAGGAAAAATTGTGAAGAGAAATGAGAAGGATGCAGTAAACATATGAAATGAGGGTCATCAGCCTGACTGAGGAAAATAACACCTTAAAAATAGACTAACTCAAATGGGAAAGGAGGCTCAAAAGGGCAATGAGGAGAAGAATGCCTTAAAAAGCCGAATTTGCCAGATGGAAAAAGAATCTCAAAAGCTCACTGAGGAGATTCATTCCTTCAGACTTAAACTGGAGGAAATGGAAGCTATGAGAAATGAAGATGCTGTTAAACAGATCCAAACAAATGAAAGAATAGAAGGCAATGTGAAATATTTCATGGGAAAAACCACTGACTTGGAAAATAGATCCAGGAGAGATAATTTAAAAATTATTGGACTACCTGAAAGGCGTGATCAAAGAAAGAAGCTAGAAATCATCCTTCAAGAAATTCTCAAGGAAAATTGCCCTGATATTTTAGACCCAGAGGGGGAAATAGTGGTTGAAAGAATCCACTGATCACCTCCTGAAAAAGATCCCAAAAAGAAAACTCCTAGGAATATTATAGCCAGGTTACAGAATTCCCAGATCAAGGAGAAAAAACTACAAGCAGCCAGGAAGGCAAAAAGGCAAAACCATATTGTCATTGAACTTGGCTCAGGGAGAGAATTACATACATACTAAATGGGATATGTCACCTTGCAGGAGAGTAGGGGGAAGGGGGATGAGAGGTGGGGATGATGGAGGGGAGGGTATTCTGGGGGGAGGGGAGGTTGGAAGTACCCACTTTCGAAGAGAGACAGGTTAAAAGTAGGGAATAGACCAGGTGGGGGGTGGAATGGGTGGGAGGGAAAAATAAGCAGTCTTTTACAATATATCTACTATGGTAATGTTTGCATAGCTATACACGTGCAACACATACTGAATTGCTCATCTTCCCAGAGGGAGTGGGTGACAACGGAGGAAGGGAATGGATCTGAAATTCGAAGTTTTAAAATTAAATGTTTCAAATGTATATAAATGTACATAAATGTATATAAATTTAATACTATTTAATACTATTTTGCATGTAATCAAGAGATAAGATGTGCAGGCATTGGGGCACAAAGATTCATCTTGCCCTAATGGCAAAGTCGAAGGGGGTATGGGAAAAGATATGGGAGAAAGCGGATTGGATGAGGGGGTATTTTGTGGGACTGCTATTCTGGGGTGGTGGAGAGGGGAAAAATGGGGAAAAATTGTAACTCAAAATCTGGCTGAAATAAATGATATAAAACAGAAGTTAATAAAGCATTTTTAAATTTTTTTCAAACTCTGTTTTACATCATTCATTTCTGCCAGATTTTGAGTTACAATCATTCCCCCGCTCCTGTTTTTCCCCTACCCACCCTCCCAGAATAGCAGTCCCACAAGATATCACTTCCTCCAATCTGCTCTCTCCCATACCTTCTCCCATACCCCCATCGACTTTTCCATTAGAGGAAGGTGAATCTTTGTGTCCCAATGCCTGCACATCTTATCTCTCTATTACAAGCAAAAGAGTATTAATAATAGTATTTATATATATTTGAAACATTTAATTTTAAGACCTTGAATTTCAGATCCATTTCTTTCCTCCCTTGTCACCCATTGCCTCTGGGGAGATAAGTAATTCAGTATATGTTGTACATGTCTAGCTATGCAAAACATTATCATAGTAGAAATATTGTACAAGGCTGCTTATAATTCCCTCCCATTCATCCCACCCCCCACCTGGGCCATTCCCTACATGATCCTGTCCCTCTTCTATAGTGGGTACTTCCAACCTCCCCTCACCCCAAGGATGCCCTCCCATCCATCATCCCTCCTCTCATCCTCCTTCCGCTATTCTGCTGTAGATTAAGATATCCCATTTAGTATGTATGTCATTTTCTCCCTGAAGCAAATTCAAGAGAATGTAGTTTTGCCTTTTTGCCTTCCTATTCTCCCCCTCCCTTGCAACGACTTCCCCTTGCTTCTTCTACATGAGATAGTTAATCCTACCCTGTCTCTCTCCATCTCCTCTTGCCACTTTCCTCTCTCACCTCATAATTTCACTCCTTGAGTATCCGCCCTTCCCAACAAATTCAACCTATGCCCTCTATCTATATATAACTGTAACCATATATACACACATTCACATATGTATTCATATGACCATACCCCCTTCTTCCATTATTTTCATAGTGAGAAAAATTTCATCAGTCACAGTTATTGTTTTTCCATATAGGAATGTAAATAATTCAACTTTGATAAGTTCTTTTTGATTTCTTTTCCCTGATTACCTTCTCAGGCATCTCTTGCTTCTTGTGTCTGGATGTCAAATTTTCTATTCAATTCTGGTTTTTTCCTCAATAATTCTTGAAAGTCCTCTATTCCACTGAATGACCATATTTTCCCCTGAAACAAAATACTCAGTTTTGCTGGGTAGGTGACTCTTGGGTTCATTCCCAGCTCTTTTGCCCTCTGAAATATCATATTCCATGCCCTTTGATCCCTCAGTATAGAAGCTGCCGGGTCCTGTGCTATTCTGAATATGGTTCCACAATATTGAAATTCTTTTTTCCTGGCTGCTTGTAGTATTTGCTCCTTAATCTGGGGATTCTGGAACCTGGCTATAATATTCCTGGGAGTATTCTTTTTGGGATCTTTGTCAGGAGGTGATCGGTGGATTCTTTCAATCTCTGTTTTGCCTTCTGGATCTAAAACATCAGGGCAATTTTCATTGAGAATTTCTTGAAGGGTGATTTCTAGGGTCTTTCTTTGATCATGGCTTTCAGGTCCAATAATTTTTAAATTGTCTCTCCTGGATCTATTTTCCAGGTCAGTGGTTTTTCCCATGAGATATTTCACATTGCCTTTTACTCTTTCATTTGTTTGGATCTGCTTAACAGCATCTTGATTTCTCATAAAGTCATTAGCTTCCATTTGCTCCAGTCTAACTCTGAAGGAATGAATCTCCTCAGTGAACTTTTGAGATTCTTTTTCCATCTGGCAAATTAGACTTTTTAAGGCATTCTTCTCCTCATTGCCATTTTGGGCCTCCTTTGCCATTTGAGTTAGTCTATTTTTTAAGGTATTGTTTTCCTCAGTCAGGCTGTTGACCCTCATTTCATACTTTTCCTGCATCCTTCTCATTTCTCTTTCCAATTTTTCCTCCACTTCTCTTATTTGATTTTTAAAGTCCTTCTTAAGGTCCTCTATGGCCTGCAACCCGCTCATGTTTTCCCCTCTGGCTTTTGGAGCAGGACTTCTGACCTCACAGTCCTTTTCCCTCCCTATGCCCCCAAAATAGGAGTCTAGGGTTGCATTTTTCTGTTTGCTTTGCCTTGGCATGTTGCCACTTAATTACTTGACTTTGAGGCTTGTTGCCACACTATGGCTCTGCTGCCAGACAGGGCAATTTTTGTCCTGAACATGTGGTGGATAACTTCCGTTTCTGGAAGCTGGAAACCCACCCATGACCTCCACCCCAGATCACAATCTAGATCCAGGGAGGTTAAAGCAAGAGTGATTACCCCCACAAGACTGATCGCTGGCTCTCCCTACAGTTCGCAGGCCAGGAGCTAGAGCTGCCTCTGAAAGCTACAAAATGGCATGTCTCCTCATCAGCTTCTAGCCCCCAGGGGAAGAAGCTGATGCATTCCCCAAATATTGGTCCCAAAGTCCATAGGGCACTAACCTCTCACTTTATCCTAGGCATGTCTATGTTGATAATTCTGGAATCACCACAGCTGCTGGTGTTCTGGGGTCTCTCCAGCTGGCTGCTGGTCCTGCCACCCTGGGGCTAAAACCTAGGCTCATGGGGACCTGGATTCGGCTCGGCTCAGCTCCCCATACTCTGCGCATTGTGTGCTGGCTCCCAGACCACTGTGCTGGTCCTTCCTGCAGGGCTGCTGGGCTGTCCTCAGCGGGAGGTTAGCTTCTCTGTGTTGTTCTGTGGGAGCTGGGGCTCCAGAGGTTGTTCAGAGTCCCCTTTTACATAGTTTGGAGGAAATCTGGGGGCAGAGCGGCTTGGATGAGCTGTTTTTACTCTGCCATCTTGGCTCCGCCCCAATAAAGCATGTTTTAAAATAAAAACAACAACAACAACAACATAGAATTGTATCAATCCCATTCTAATAGGAAATAAAATAGCTTTGCAAAAGGAAGTTTGAAATATATACTTAAATATGATAAGATACTGTGTTCCTAATCTATTCCTCTTCCATTAACTATTCCACAGCCAATGGTCTCTTTTGGGTCAGTCCAATTTTTTCTACCTCTATTGCTGGTCTCACATCTGCCTCTGTAAGTTTAGAGAGGAGAAATAGGTTCTTAGCTCCTCTAAGCTTTCTCTAGCCTATCTTGATTCTATTTAAATTGGGGTGAAAATATATACACTCACACACATATTTATAAATTATTGTACATATATATGTATGTACATACAAATATATATATACATTTGAACTTAAAGTTGATTTTTATAAATTAATTTATTTTGTTACCTAAATTATAAACAATAACAACAAAAAAAGCCTGAGTTTCTTTCTGACACTGAATCTCAAGGGCAGCTATATGTGTATTTCCTTATATAGTATGAAGTATAGAAATACTACTTTCAATCTTCATTCATTACAAATTATCTTCCACACCAGGGTAGTAACTAGCAGTTTTTGTGCTTGGGATGAATGGCTCTGAATATACCCTCAATTAACTTCTGTTAACTAATTACTTATATGTATATATTAATCATTTACAGATATGTAAACATCAACTAATTCTTCAAGATAATTATGCACTTGTGTGAATAGTTACCACTGTGTGTATATTCAAGCATTAACCATTGCTATCTTAGTAGTTGGAAACTGTCAAATGTAACCGTAAGGGAAGAACAATTAGTTCAATAATTTTATTTTTTCAATGTGGTAAAACTAACAGTTTAGCTCAAGATGGAATTTTTATTTTCATTATAGGTGTTTAGCAAAGTGTTTCTATTTCAAAATTGCATCAAAGTTTTAGGTCTCCCCTTTTAAACCAAGAAATTAGCTTCATCATTTTTTTCATCTACCATGTTTTGATAACTTTTCTATATTTATATATTTTAAAAATGTATGTATTTAAAGTACGTTTTGACTTTTATATATTTAGAAATTGATCTATTCTCTCTCTTTTTTGATAGAACATGCTTTGCTTCCTTTAAGATTTGTTCCTCTCACTGCTGGACGATATCCTTGTTTTATTTTGTTGAGGTCATCACATGATATTCGGCTCTTTTCCATTGAGTGTGTAGTGAATTCTGACTCTCCAGAGGCCAAATTTCAGTTTGAAACACCAGCATTTGAACCACTGACTCAGGATATCCCAATAGTAAGTTTCACTTTTGTCCATAAAGTTGATTATTAATTAACTTATTTTGTAAACATAAGGATTTTTTTAAAGCCTGAATTGTTTCCTGACACTAGAATTTTAAGGTCAGCTCTGTGTGTCTCCAACTACTTACATGTAAATTCCACTTCCAATCCTCATTTATCCCCAATGCCATAGTTGCAAAGAGACATTTTTGGGCCTAGGACAAATGACTTCTAATATACCTTCAATTAACTTCTGTTAGCTAATTACTCTTGCTAGGTGCTTAAACTCAATTGTTTCTATTCTGCGACTGAAAGTGTTGTTTCAAAATAGTGTGTTGATGGACACCTGCAGTTGTCACATTCTATTTATGGTTCTTACCCTCACCAGGTTTCCATGTACCCTGAAATTTTCCTGCTTATTCTTTTGGATTAAAGAAATATAGATATTTGTTAGAATATAACCATTATATTATTACTAACAAATTATCCAAAAGTTAATTGGTTATTTATCCAGTAACCTAAGAATTTGCTGATGGAAAGAGATACAATTCTAGTAAATTCTAGATACATGAAGGGCATGAGTAGGAAGCAATGCTTAGTACAGTGGACTAGGGTAGAAGGTCACAGCTTGAAGGCTCTGGGTGTCTGGGAGAGATGAGAACCTGACAAAGAAATGAATGAATGGGATCATTAAAAAGGGGGAACAAAGGGTTGCTGAAGAATGAAAGGAACAAATATTAAAGGAATTAGAGTAGCATTTATCAAAAAAGAGAGACTCCATCATATTTATAAATATTTGAGTTAAAAAAAAAACATTTTTCTCCATAGCAGGAGAAAGAACACTAGAGCTTTAATCAGAAGATATGGTTTTCGTATTTTGTCTCCATCATTTATGACCTGTATGACCTTGAGTATGTGACCATATCTATCTAGGCTTCAGTTTAACCAAAAAAAAATGATGGTAGTTAAACTAGATAGTCTATATTGTCTCTGCCAGCTCAAAATCTATTACCTTATTTTAAAAATTTGCCTATGCCCCATCCTATGTATTTTAATATAGCATTAAAATATGCTTTTATTACTTGCATAAAATGAGCATTTTCTTTCTCTCTACATGGGATATATTTTAATAATGCCTTTTTAAAAACCTTCTTGAACTATAAGAATAATTTGTCTGCAGGTTATTTGATTCAATACTAGATAATAATTTTGTATTCTCCCACAAATAGGATATAGAAATATGAATGATAATTTTAAGCAAATTGAGTTTTATTGGCAAATTATAACTTTCTGGTTTACCTAACAATAGCAGAAATAGAAATATCAATGAGTTACATTTTGTGCCCAGACATGAAGAGGTAGCCTCAAAATGGGAATAATTAATTGTCTAGTTTTTTTTTTTTTTTCTGAACAGCTTCTCTGAAATTCCCCCAGAAGTATGGTTTTGATTTCAAAAAACAAAGGCGGGGGGGATTGTCTTGATCATGTGAACTTTTCTCTGCTTGGCATGTTCATTTCTGTTTCCTGTCATATGTTCCAGAAGCACAACTTTTATTTTATTTTATCTTTTAGTTTAGGGGAACTTAGACTGTTTTTCATTTAATAAAATAAGTGACCCCACATTCCATCTTCTGCACTACCTAGCTTTAAATGGAATGAAGCCTCCATCTTCACTCCTACAAACACCCTAAAACTAGATGCCTCCTCTTTTTATAACATCTCCTTGACTTCAAATCTGCCTTTTTTTCGGAGGGCAATTGGAGTTAAGTGAGTTGCCCAAGGTCACAAAGCTAGTAAGTGTTAAGTGTCTGAGGCCGGATTTGAACTCTGGTCCTCCTGACTCTAGGGCTGGTACTTTGTTTACTGTGCCACCTAGCTGCCCCCAAATTTGCTTTTAATATTCATTTTCACTTAATTTGACCCCTATGAAAGTTTAAGGAGAGATTCACACCTAGGATTCCTATGTGCTCTGAGCCACCTTGGAACTTGTACCACTGGTGGATGCCTAACCAGCTAAACATTTATTTATACTTGATAGTTTTCTTAAACAGCTTCATATACCTAATTTTTTAATCAAGTGAAAAAAATGATGTGAAATGTTTTTTTTTTTTTTAAGATCAAAAGCATTTTAAAATGTATAGGTTAATGATTTATTTAGAATCCAAGCTTAATGAGGTAGTAGGTGCTATGTTGTAATGACTTTCAAATTTTGGGTTGGGGAGTTGGAGGAGGAAAGACTCAAGAATTTGAGTCTCAGAATTTGAAAGGACATTTAAGGTCATCTAGTTTAACCACCTTCCTGATGCACAAACTCTGGTTACGTTTTCCTTTCTGACAAGTATTTATCAAATATATGCTTGAATGCTTTCAGTGATAGAAAATATTCTGTCTCATAAAGCAGTATATATAATTTTAAAAAAATCTAATTCTAAGGAAGTTCTTTATTTTCAATGCAAATCTATTTCTTCGTATCTTCTACCCATTGGTCCTAGTGCTCCTCAACCCTTTCAGCATTTATCTACTTCCTCATATACACACAGATGTGTGTGTGTGTATGTGTGTGTGTGTAACATATATACATATATATGTATATATATATATATATATATATATATATATATATATATATATAAAACCTCTCTCTCTCTCTCCATATATATATACATATTCATGGAAACTTGTGATTTGTACAGTTGTTTATGTGTAGTTTCACAGAAATAGAGGAGGAAGGGACCACAGAAACTCTTTCATTCCACCTCCTTATTTTAAAAATAAAGAAACTGGAGCCCACAAAAGTTCAGTGACACTAGAAGGTAGCAGGAACCAGAAGGAAACTTCCTCTAATAATTGAGGTTGGGAAATGTTCTGCAACTTATTTTTCATAGACCTTTTCTCCTAGAATCCTTGTCTTGGGAAGTTGTCTGGGCCATTGAGAAGCTAAATTGCTTGACCAGGGTCGCATAGACACTATATGTTATGGGTAGACTTAAACCCAGCTGGTCCTTACTTCAACACAAAGTCAGACTTTCTAACTATTTCTTATCTATCCTAAATCTTTTCCATAGACTCAGCATTTTTAGTTCCTTCCACTGCCTCTCATATGATATGCATGCAAACTTCTCACCATCTTGGTTACTCTTTTCTGGACATTATTTAACTTTGCAATAATTGTGTTTAAGTATGGCACTCAGAATTAGGAAAATAAGAGACTGAAGGTATAGCATCAAGCACCCTAGCATACCCAGGGTGGCTGCCAACACAGGTTCTTAGATCTGCTTTTCTAAAGGAAAGCAACTCCAAATTCGTTAACAATCTTGCTTTAATCAAACATATGTCATTTACCTAGTTCAGGGGGAAAAGGTCAGCACCCTGAACTTCAGAGAACACAGAGCTTACAAGCAGACAAAAAATACAGACAGAGAAACAGATTAGCAGACAGGCTTCCAGCTGCCTGACCATTACATCCTTACCTAGTCAGTTACCAGACAGGGAAGCATCAACATCTGGGTTTTCAAAGCTGCGGGGCTCAACAGCTGCCCAGAGTCTCATCTGGTCAAATCACACAACTCTTCTCAAAGGGAGCCCCAAAGCAAAGCCTCACATCAGGGTATATATAGCCCTCTCTTGGCTCAGAGAATCTCACAACCCTCTCGACCCACTGCCCAATCGCCCAGCACCAAGATGTAGGCGTTCCTAAAAACCAAGCCTCCTGCCACATGGAGATGTGACCACATTCAGCCTATTAGGGGGAAGAGTACATTTTCAAGTCAAGGAAGGTTCTCAGAGTCACTTAAGCCTATGAAAGGGCTAAGGGGTAGGGAAGATCTTAAATTCCCACTCCCATAATGGAAGGAGACAGTGTGTTCCATCCCATGGTTGGGTATGACCATTACGAAAGTATGGACATATGAAATAGAATGTTGTGTGTAAGGAACAATAAGAAGACCAGTCTAGCTGGACCAGAGAATGCATGAGAAATATTAATACATAATAAAGCTAGAAATATATGGTGAAAAGAGGTTAGGAAAAGTTTAAATCCAAATATAGTAGTTTATAATTAACACTAGACATGATAAGAGAACCGCTGGAATTTATTTGGGAGGTGTGGAAGGTGATGACATCACTCTTTATTTGAGAGTGATGATCTGTTCATATATGTACTTTAGGAAAATCTCTTTGGTGGCTATGTTGGAAGATTCATTGGAATAGAACTTGAAGAAGGGAGAAACTTGATACAAGCAATCCTTTATCAGTGTGATTGAAAGACAAGGAAGACTTTACTCATACACTTTTCTCCAGAGTTGGTATTTTATGCAGATGTCAACTGTTCATTGATAAGCAGGACATTTTACTCTGCTTGTCTGATGATATCCAGAATGGAAATCAAGTCTAAATCTCACTTTTAGCTTTATTAAAATATAACATCTCTTTTTTTTATTGTTTCAGAGCAATCAAACAGTGACTGAATGGAAATGTGTAGTGACTATAGAAGGGGATTGGTTTTATGGTCCTTCTGTTTTATATGTGAAATCAGGAGAAACTGCTCAGTATCCACTTACATTCAAACCTATCCTGGAATGTGAGGTTACGGTAGGAGTTCATGGTTTTTTTTTCTCCATGATTTATATGCAATGTATAAACTAATTTTTATATCACTGATGATTTTTAACTTTCTAAAAGTTAAGAATTCTAAGAACTTGTTATTGTTTGTATGGCTTCCACAGCTTTTTCCTTATCAAATTTTAAATAGATATTTAAGTTTGGGGAATAAATACTCTCAAAGATCATTGTGTCAATGAACTGTCTCCTCGGGATTTTTAAAAATAGCAGTTGGAGCAAAGAAAGTTCATTTCTTGTTTTTCCTCTTCATTAAGGCAAGTTAGTGGCTCAGAAAACATTTATTTGGAAGGCATATTTCTTTACTGTGGAAGTAAACAAGCATATAATCAATATGTATGAAGATGCCTGTACTAACTCCATAATTTAGAAAAATTAAAGAGCAAAAAGAAAGCTTTCCACCAGAAGTTTATCTTCATTAATTCAGTAGAAACATTTACACATGATCCGGGAAAGTCAATGGATAGCACCCCCTTGAAAACTCATTTCACTAACTGGACTCAAGATTAATAGGATAGATGAGATTGTTTGGCAGTCAAGTAAGACTCCTCTAGAGCTGAAACTCTACTTCCTTTCTTGTTCATAGGGCACACTTAAACTACGGAATGAAACAGATGGTATTGAGCAAGTCTTTGAACTAAAAGGGATTGGAACAAAACCTCTGCCCCTGGATCATGCTGTGATAGATTGTCGAGTGGGGAAAATGACCAAAAGGCCCATAATTGTGCCCAATTATACAAAGGACATGCTGACATATAGGGTAAAACTTTTTGGAAAGTTGAATGCATTTTACTCAGTGTTTAAATTTTGCAAATGGCAAAATGGGAAATACTTAAAATTTTCTATTTAATTAATCATGCAAACCAATGTAATATAACATTTCTAAGATTTTAATTCTATTCCTTAGGCTAATAGTGGTTATCTAACAATTAGTATCTTTAAGTTATAAAGACTATTGTCATAAAATTATACACCTTAATAATCTAGTAATTTAATTTTATAATACATATTTACATGCCCTTAGTTTTTTAAGATTTTTATAATATATCCTTTCAGATGAAGGAAGTTTTATTGATGCATGTAAAACAATTTTCCCACAAGACCAAGGGAAAAATCAGATTGTCATTTATTTTCACAAGATATTTCTCAGCTGCCAAAATTTCTGTGGTTTCTACTTCATTTACCAAACTGAGCAATGATAGAAAAACAATAGATGATGGAAGCCTGAGGAAGCACAGAGTTATGTTATGAGTTTTTATCAAAAATGTTTGCTTGGCCTTTATTTGATTTGTTTGAAAAACAATACCATTACTTTGATGTTTGCTGAGACGTCACAATGGATAGAAAATTAGTGTAAGAGGCCTGGGTTCAGCTTCCTTGTCTGACACACACAGGCTGTGTGACCTTGGACAAACCATTTAAACATTAAAGGTTGCTCTATGCAACCCTTTCAGATTACTAAAATTCAAAAACTGATCTTTGTTGATACAGGGAGATTCTTCAGTTAGGAGATCTGCCAGTGAAGTCACAGGTCCAATCCCTATCTCTATCATTTATTTTAAGCCTTAGTTTGGACTGATGAAATGATGAGAACCTTGTCTGACTTCATGATAAAGCTATCCACAGACCTATCTGGGGTTCAATAGAGCTGGAGATATTCACCAGCCATGTGGCCATTTAACAATTCAGGGAGGGAAATGAGCAAGGCCTGAAGTTTCAAGTTTGAGGTCAATAGCATATGGATAACTCAGGCGCACATTTTTTCTCTTTTGTTTCTTGCTTTTCTGTCTTCATGGGGACCTGGGCCTCATAGGATCAAAAGTTTAGAGCTGGAAGGGACCTTAGGAATCACCTATTTCAACTACTTCACTTTACATATTAGTAAAGTGAGTCTAGAAGTGATTTACCCCATGTTACATGAGTAGTAAGTGGCCAAGCTTAAATTCAAAGCCAGCTCCTCTGGCTCCACATTCAGTGCTCTTTCTGAGGCATCATGCTCCTTCCTGTTCAGTTGCCTTCTCTACTTTAATCTACCTTTGTGGTGGCTGTCGTTGTGGACCTGTGATTCACAGATATGGAAAGGATACTCAGTGCTGAAATCCCTGCCACTACAACAGTTGGATAACAGGCTTTAGTTGTCTGGGATGCTGAGATGCTAAGTGGTTTATCCATGATCCCATAGCTAGTGTGTATCCAATTTGGCTATCCAACCTTTAATATTAGTTACCATGTTAATTATTCATAGCCATTTCCCTTATTACATTTTAAAAAATCAAAAGCAATATAAACAATAATTTTGTTGTTCTTCAGTTGTTCAGTGGTATCCACCTCTTTGTGACCTCATGGACCATAGCACTCCGGGTCCTTTTCTCCTCCATTGTCTCTCAAAGTCTAAGTTCATACATTTTTTACACAATATCATATCCATATTATCCTCCGTCCCCCATTCTTTTTGGCCTTCAATCTTTCCCATCAGGGTCTTCTCCAGTGAGTCTTATTTTTTCATGATATGAACAACGTATTTTTCTTCAGCTTCAGTATTTGACCTTGAATGGCCTGAATTATTTTCTTTAAGTATTGACAGATTTGATCTCCTTGCTGTCCAAGGGATTCTCAAAAGTGTCCTCCAGATCCATAATTCAAAAGCATCAATTCTGTAGTGTTCAGCTTTCCTTATAGACTAACTCTCACAGCTAGCTATATGTTGCAACTGAAAAAAAAATATAGCTATGACTATGTGGACCTTTGTTGGCAAAGTGATGTCTCTGCATTTTAGCGTGCTGTCCAGAATTGCTATAACTTTCCTTCCAAGGAGAAAATATCTTTTAATTTTGTGACTGAAGTTGCCATCTGTAGTGACCTTTGAGCCCAGCAATGCAAAAATCTGACACTACTTCCATTTCTTTTCCCTCTATTTTCCAGTAAATGATGGAACCAGTTCCTAAGATCTTAGTTTTGTTTGTTTTTAATGTTAAACTTTAAGCAAGCTTTTACACTCTTGTCTTTCACTTTCATCAAGGGACTTCTTAATTCCTCTTCACTCTCTGCCACCAGATTAGTATCATCTCTATATTTGAAAATGTTGATATTTCTCCCAACAATTTTAATTCCAGCTTTTGATTCATCTAGCCTGGCATTTCACATAATATAATATGCATAAAATTTAAATAAATTAGATAACCATATATTCCTTTTTGTACTCCTTTTCCAATCTTAAACCAATAAGCTGCTCCATGTTTGCTTCCACCTGTTGCTTCTTACCTGAGAATACAGGTTTCTCAGGAGACAAGTATTATCAGTCTGAAAAAGGGTGCACATACTATACTGTATATATGAACTATACCTGTTGTTTGTTTATTAAAAATGTGATCTAATTGGAAGCCTAAAGATTTGAGTTTTCTACTTCTCAACTGTGTTTTTTCTCTACATAAGTTTTATTTTTAATTATTATTTCAATGTGTGTTGTTGCTAATTGTAATAGTTTCATACTGAAAGATTGATGTCTTCAGGTTCAAGATAAAGCGTACCAAGGGTCTTATTATTATTTGAACTGATATATGCGTGCTAGACTTTGAGCCAGGAAGACCCTCATAGTTAATATTACATAAGGGGAAAATATATATTGAATTAAATACTTTAGTTTCTAAAGGTAATAGAATCACAAAGTTTCAGAGGTCAGCTAATTCAGACTTTTCCAAACGGGAGTCCACTCTACAGCATAATAAACAAATGTTCATCTAACTTTTGCTTGAGGACCCTTAGTAATGAGTGAATCTTTGACCCCCCCCTTCCACTTTTGGCTAGCTCCAATGATTAGGAATTTTTCTTCTTAGATCGGCAACTGGGTGGCACAGTGGATAGAGCACTTGCCCTGGAGTCAGAAGAATCTGAGTTCAAAGCTGCCCCTAGGCACTTGACATTTACTAACTGTGTGACCCTGCTAGTCACTTAACCCTGATTAAGCCTTGCTCTTCTCATGCCCCCCCCAAAATATACCCTTAACAATACATAAATGTTCAAAGGTTTTTTGATTTCATCATTGTGGGAAACACATTGCAAGAACTCCGTGTCTGCACTGACATGGTTTAAAAACTGTCTGTGAGTGTGTGCTAAGAGCTTACTCCTCTGAGATACATAGAAGCTAAGTGACTTGGCCAGAGTCACAAAGCTGGTAAGTGTCTAAGGTGAGATTTGAATCAAAATCTTGCTGATTAAAGCTTTTAATCCCCTGCACCTAATAATAGAGTTGGAAATTTTGCCAGACATCCAAAATCAAACTCACTGGTCTATAGTTGGCAAAGTTATTCTCTTTTCTATTTTTAAATACAAAATTGTGGCACTTACTCTTCTCTCATCCTGAAGTATCTATTCCATTTTTATACAGTCTTTTAAAGATTAATGTCATTGTCTTAATACTCTTATCTGCCAGTTCTTTCTTACTTTAAGAATTCATCTGGGCCTGATGACTTGAACTCATTAGGAGTTAGGTACTCTTTTCAATCTCCCTATTTATCTTGGGTATCAATTGACTATTTTTTCCTTTCCTTTTTTTTTTTTGTTTTTGTTTTTGCTTTTTGGAGAGGGGAGGGCAGGGCAATTAGGGTTAAGTTAGTGGCCAAAAGGTCACATGGCTAGTAAATGTTAAGTATCTTACTTGCCTCTCTTAATTATAACTATTTTACTTTTCCTTTCCCTGAGATCATACTTGCCACTCCTGATTTTTAATATGACTAGCATTAATATAGAATTTTGTCAAGTGTTTTATGTGTTAATTCATTTGATCTTCACAACTGTCTTGCAAAGTAGGTGTTATTATTAACTTCATTGAGGAAACTGAGACATAGAGAGGTTAAATGACTTGACCAGAGTCACACAGCTTTTAAGTGTCTGAATCAGAATTTGAACTTAGATCTTCCTATCTCCTAGTTTTATGTTCTATCCACTGAACCACAGTTTGGAAGAATGCTGAACTATAATGTTTCAGACTAATCAATCATTTTAACTCTGTATACATATTTATGTTGTAAGTGTATTTATTGTAAATAATAATTTGTTGGGTTTACTTTCCTAATTTATTCTACTATCCTCCTCTGTTTTATGGATGAGGTCATCACATTCTCATTTACATTTATCAGTTAATTTTTTTTATTCTGAATTTAATGAATATAAAAAGAGAATATTTTTCCAAAGTAAAATGGAAAAGATTATATGTAAAACCAAGAGTCTCATGTTCCTTTCAAAGATTTCCTGTTCATCTATTTCCGTCTTAACTCCTTTTCTCTTCTGTGAATTAAAAAAAAAATGCTTCTATCATCCTTTTTTTCTTTACATCATGATTAGAAGTGGCCTCTTGGGCTCAGTGTGGCCCACTTTGACAGAGTATCAGAACAGTCAATATTTTACTGATATAATTCCTAAGCGAGGTAACTATATTGTTTGTGTTATATGACTATATGGATTTTGCATGTCAAGGTGAGTCAAGATAAAAAGATTTGTCCATTCTGACCATTATAATCATCTGGCAAAGTTAGTTCAGCATATTCACCACAAGCATCTGCTGACTAGACTTTTGCATTCAAGTTATTTATATACTCCTGCGGTTGAAGTGTACATGGTAATTTCAAATTATAGAAGGATGTACTTATTTCAAGAGTAGTCCTATGAAAGGCATACATATCTTTCTGCCTTATTCCACCATCCATTCCTCTTGTTGAAATGATTTTCCTTGATTCTTTTGTGTGGCTGGATAAAAATCCTGTCTGCCAATTCTTTGAGAGTTTGTGGTTTGGGCAGAATCACTGTCATAGGAGAATCTTGAAAGCCTAATCCTGAGTCCCAAACCTTCAAATTCATTTGTATTTATTCCAAAAAGTGCAGAGTTGGTTGGGAGTAGAAATAGTTTAAGTATTAAGATTCTCTAGTACTAATGAGGTTTTTATCTTATACTAGAGTATCTTATCTTGTATTATCACTCTGTCTCATCAATAAAACCTTTCTTTTGAGATTTGGGGTTAAACTCATGGAACAAATAACTATTTGGTCATTTTCCTGGTCCTATGATTTATATATTAGAATTTCATAAAGATTTTTGTACCTTAATAATTTGAAAGCATATATTTTGAGAAATCTTTTAGAAGTATAGATGAAAAATATTTGAAAATGGAATTGATTATTATGCTTATCATTAATGAGAAAACTTTTCTTAAATATCTCTAAATAAGTCTTTTCTCTATTTTTCTATTTTATATTAGTGAAGGATCATAGTTTTATATCTAGACTATAGCAAAATATGCATTTCAGTTCTCAGAATGAATGCATTTTTAATAAAAGGCTTTTAAAAGGAATTATATTAATACAATAAAGAGCAGGGCAAGTGAAAGTTTTTTTTTTTTTTTTTTTTTTTTTGCTTTTTGGAGGGCAACTGGGGTTAAGTAACTTGCCCAAGGTCACACAGCTAGGTTTTTTGTTTGTGTGTGCTTTAGTGTCTGAGGCCGGATCCGAACTCAGGTCCTTCTGACTCCAGGGCCAGCGCTCTACTCACTGCGCCACCTAGCCACCCCTAAGTGAAAGTTATTAATGACAAAATGGACCTGGCAAACCACAGTAATTGATAACACCACTTAAAATTGCATAATTTTGCCTTAGGGCAAAATCTGACATAATTTTCTTTCTAAATAAAATATGTTAATATTTTAAATTAATGAAATACTAGTTTCTTAAAATATTAGCAAAATAGTTACTATATCCTATATTTTCTTAAGATCCTTTAAGAACTTTAAGAACTCTTTGTTGCCCAAATACATAGCTATAAACAAAAATATATTTTATCTTAGTAACAGTTATTCTTAGAAGCACAATTTGAGAAAAACATGTATTTCATTAAATGATATATATAAATTTCATTTTCCTATTACAATCATAATTGTATCATCTTCTAAATGTTTTTGTCTTAAGTTTGAAATATAAATGTGTGTGTCTTTCTCTATGTGTGTATGAGAAATGTATTGGTAAAATTACTGAACTATAGTCAAAAAAATGAATGGAGTGTCTTGAGGAAATGTTGAGGTTTTCTCAGATCATGTCTCTCTTACCCAAACCAAATTGTATATATATAACCAGCTCCCAGATGAAAAGAACTTAACAGTAATGAGAAAAGAACAAGTTAAAGAAGGAATAGAGGGGGCGGAGCTAAGATGGCAGAGTAGAAACAGGACTTCCAAGGTGCTCTGCCACAAAAAAATTTCAAACAATGTGAAAGGGGACTCTGAATAACTTTTGGAGCCACAGTACCCACAGAATGACACAAAGAAGCTAACCTCCTGCTGAGGACAGCCCAGCAGCCCTGCAGGGAGTGGCTAGCGCATAGCTCTGAGAGCAGGCAGCACAGTGTGCTGGGAACAGACAGCGCAGCACACAGAGCCTAGCCCAGGTTCTCGGTTTTAGCCCCAGGGTGGCCGGTCTTTCAGCCTGTTGGAGGGACCCCAGAACACCAGCAGTTGTGGTGATTCCAGAATTATCAGCACAGATATGCCTAGGACAAAGTGAGAGGTTAGTGCCCTATGGACTTTGGGACCAGTATTTGGGGAACTGTTTGGCTTCCTCCTCTGGGGGCAAAAAGCTGCTGAAGAAATGTGGCACAGAAGCCATTTTGCAGCATCAGTGGTGGCTCTGGCTCCTGGTCTGCAAACTGTAGGGAGATCCAGCAATCAGTCTGGGGGTTAATCGCTCTTGCTTTAAACTGCCTGGATCTGGATTGTGGTCTGGGGGGGGGAAGTTTGGGGTGGTATCCAATTTGCCAGAGTGGGTGGAAGCTTTACAGAGGCCACCCAACTGGTGGAAGTTGTGAAGACCCAGCATTTGGGCGGAAGCTCTCCTGTCTGGTGGCAGAGTCCTACTGTGGCAACAAGCCCCAAAATCAAGTAATTAAGTGGCAACATGCCTAGGCAAAAAACCCAAAATAAACAGAAAAGTTTAACATTGGACTCCTATTTTAGGGGCTAAGAGGCTCAAAGCATGGAGGAGGACTGTGAGGTCAGAACTACTGCACCAAAAGCCCCAAATGAAAATACAAGCTGGCTACAGGCCATAGAGGACCATAAGAAGCAGATTAGAGAAGTGGGGGAAAAATTGGGAAGAGAAATGATAAAGATGCAAGAAAAGTATGAAATGACAGTCAACAGCCTGACTGAGGAAAATAACACCTTAAAAATAGACTAACTCAAATGGCAAAAGAGGCTCAGAAAGGCAATGAGGAGAAGAATGCCTTAAAAAGCTGAATTTGCCAGATGGAAAAAGAATCTCAAAAGCTCACTGAGGAGATTCATTGATTCAGAGTTAGACTGGAGCAAATGGAAGCTAGTGACTTTATGAGAAATCAAGATGCTGTTAAACAGATCCAAACAAATGAAAGAATAGAAGGCAATGTGAAATATCTCATAGGAAAAACAATTGACCTGGAAAATAGATCCAGGAGAGATAATTTAAAATTATTGGACTACCTGAAAGTCATGATCAAAGAAAGAACCTAGAAATCATCCTTAAAGAAATTCTCAAGAAAAATTGCCCTGATGTTTTAGACCCAGTGGGGGAAATAGAGGTATAAGAATCCACCAATCACCTCCTGAAAAAGATCCCAAAAAGAAAACTCCTAGGAATATTATAGCCAGGCTCCAAAACTCCCAGATCAAGGAGAAAATACTACAAGCATCCAGGAAGAAACAATTTCAATATTGTGGAAACACAATCAGAATAGCCCTGGACATGGCAGCTTCTACCCTGAGGGATTGAAGAGCATGGAATATGATATTCCAGAGGGCAAAAAGAGCTGGGATTGAAGCCAAGGGTCACCTACCCAGCAACACTGCGTATCTTGTTTCAGGGGAAAATATGGTCATTCAGTATAATAGAGGACTTTCAAGCATTCTTGAGGAAAAAACCAGTGTTGAATAGAAAATTTGACATTCAGATGCAAGAAGCAAGAGATGCCTGAGAAGGTAATCAGGGAAAAGAAATCAAAAGGAACTTATCAAAGTTGGACTATTTACATTCCTACATGGAAAAACAATAACTGTGTCTGATGAAACATTTCTCATTATGAAAATAATTGAAGAAGGGTATATGGGCATATGTTTATAGGTATACATGGATAGAGGGCACAAGTTGAATTTGATGGGAAGGGATGATACTTAAGGGGTGAAGTTAAGAGGTGAGAGAGGAGAGTGGCAAGAGGAGATGGAGAGAGACAGGGTAGGGTAAACTATCCCATGTAGAGGAGGCAAGGGGAAGTAGTTTCAGGGGAGGGGAAGAACAGGAAGGCAAAAAGGCAAAACCATATTCTCATTGAAGTTGGCTCAAGGAGAGAATCACATACATACTAAATGGGATATCTCACCCTGCAGGAGAGTAGGGGAAAGGGGGATGAGAGGAGGGATGATGGAGGGGAGGGCATTCTTGGGGGAGGGGAGGTTGGAAGTACCCACTATCAAAGAGGGACAGGATCAAAGTAGGGAATGGACCAGGTGGGAGGTGAGACAGGTGGGAGGGAAATATAAGCAGTCTTTTACAATATATCTACTATGGTAATGTTTTGTATAGCTATACATTTATAACACATACTGAATTGCTTATCTTCTCAGAGGGAGTGGGTGACAAGGGAGGAAGGGAATTGATCTGAAAATCGAAGTTTTAAAATTAAATGTTTCATAAGATGTCCAGGCATTGGGGCTCAGATTTTCACCTTGCCCTAATGGCAAAGTCGAAGGGGGTATGGGATAAGATATGGGAAAAAGCAGATTGGATGAGGGGATATCTAGCAGGACTGCTAATCTGCGGTGGTGGGTAGGGAAAAAAAAGGGGGGGGGGATGTAACTCATAATCTGGTGGAAATGAATGATGTAAACCAGAAGTTAACAAAGCATTTGTTTAAAAAAAAAGAAGGAATAGAATTGAATTCACTATCCTGTCATAATAAAGTGGGTGCCCCTGTATCTGTAACAATTTTATTTTAGGCAATATGTTTCTAAGTTGTCTTCAACAGTCTGTCAGCAGAGTCACTACTTTGAAGTAAAGTGAAAGCCCTATCAGCCCTAGGGTTCTTAACCATAGCCTGGTTCACCTCTCTGTCTCTCTCTCTCTCTCTGTGTCTCTCTCTCTCTCTGTCTCTCTCTCTGTCTCTCTCTCTCTCTGTCTCTCTCTCTCTCTCTCTCTCTCTCTCTCTGTGTCTCTCTCTCTTTGTCTTTCTCTCTCTTTCTCCTCCCCACACACTCCTTGATACCTCAGTATCTGAAAACATAAGTTTAATATAAGGCTCATTCTGGAATTAATATCAATAGTTCTTGACAACAGATTGAATAAAGGAGTGTGTGAAAAAGATGGAGTCAAAGATGACTCCAAGTTTCCTCAACAGAAAAAAGGAACTTTGAAGGAGGTATAGATTTAGGAGTGAAAATAATGAATCCTGTTTAGACATTTGGAATCTGAAATGTCTCGACATCCAAGAAGAGATACTAAGCAGGCAGTTGATTTTGTATGAATGAAGCTCAGGAGAGAGATTAGGGTTAGATACATTCATCTGGGAGTAATTTGTGTAGAAATGAATACATGGGAACAGATGAGATTAGCAATGGAGACAGAATGTATGCAGAGAGAAAGGAGCACAGAATGGATCCCTCAGGGATAGTCATAAAAGGCACAAAAGGAGACCAAGAAGGAGTAGTCAAGCAGGGAGCAGGAGAATCAACAGAGAGCAGTGACAGGTGTGTGTATGTGGGGGGGAAGGAGGGGAATTTCAGCAATCTTAAAAACTGCAAAGAGCTTGAGCTTCCTGAGAACCAAAAAAATGTCATGAGATTTAGCAGTTGAAAATCTTGGAGAATTTAGTGTCATTTAAATGAAGTCAAAAGCAACACTGTAAGAGGCTGAGGAATCAAAGGATAATGAGGCGGTGGAGGCAGTGAGAGGAGATGATTATTTTTAGAGAGGAGAAGATTTGAAATACCCTCTATGGACAGTGGGATAGCAAGCATACCAGAAAGAAAGTTTTCCAATGCAGTTGTGATGGGCGGGTTGAGTGTAGAAAGCATGAATTTGTAATGGACCCTCTTGGTTTAATGTTTTAAATTTCTTTGATAATGTTAAGTACCTTGGGAGTATGAGCAGATAAAGAGGATGATGATGATCATCATCATCAGATAAAGAGGATGATAGAAGGATATACAGGGTGGGAAAACAGTAAGAGGCAGGGACAACCAATTCAAGATTGGAAAATAATGTTATTAAATTGGCCAAGTCTGGAGTCAAACAGAACCAAAGTCTGGAGTCAAACAGAATTGAAGAAACTAAGGCCAGAGCAGAGGTTATGGACCAGGAGAACAGGGAGAACTGATTAAAAATAGAGTTTGTGGCAAGGATGAAGAATAAATTTTAGATTCATAAGACAGGAAGAGAACTGAATATAGGTAATGATCAGAGAGGAGAATTTCAGACTTCAGAGTCATGGAGGTGACACAGTTATGAATAATGGTCAATTTTTAACTGCCATACTGATGGTTGACTGAAGTAAGGCTGGGGAATCCACTCCCAGCATATGGGATCCCAGTAAAGGTTGGGATCCCATATGGGATCCTATCTCAGGTTGGAGGGACTCTGTACATAAGCACCCACTTAGCACATGAGAAATTAAAATATTTACCATTGCTAGACAGAGCTTGAAAGCTTAATTTTTTAAAATAAATAATAACCTTAAAGACATTTAGTCAAATAGCTTAAAAAATAAAGTGACAAGAGATTTCCTCAATATTAACATGTTGCCACCTTACTGCTATGAAGAAGACAAACAATGCAGAGAGCATATAAGAAAAGAGACTGCTATGATCTATTATCTCTAGAACCTGGCACAGTGTCTGGAACATAGCTGTTGACTGATTTATTAATTAACTGATGTATGAAGGAGTATTTGCTAGGAAGCTGTGCATCCAGGCACATGTATTGAAAAATAACCAGGGCGGGGAGCCAAGATGGCAGAGTAGAAACAGC
Organism: Gymnobelideus leadbeateri; assembly: GCA_011680675.1. NCBI lineage: Eukaryota > Metazoa > Chordata > Mammalia > Diprotodontia > Petauridae > Gymnobelideus > Gymnobelideus leadbeateri. The sequence continues at coordinate 41,628 of WOXC01010506.1, forward strand.
GCGTCCAAGCCACTCTCCCCCCCAGATCACCTCCAAAATATGTAAAAAGGGACTCTGAACAACTACTGGAGCCCCAGCGCCCACAGAATGACACAAAGAAGCTATGCTCCCACTGAGGACAACCCAGCAGCCCTGCAGGAAGGACCAGCACAGTGCTCTGGGAGCAGGCAGCATGCTGGGACCCAGCAGTGCAGCGCATGGAGAGATGAGCCCAGGTCAACCATGAGTGGTTTTAGCCCCAGGGCGGCCAGACCAGCAGCTGGCTGGAGGGACCCCAGAACACCAGCAGCTGTGGCGATTCCAGAATTATCAACGTAGACATGCCTAGGACAAAGCAAGAGGTTACTGCCCTATGGACTTTGGGACCAGTATTTGGAGAACTCGTCGGCTTCCTCCCCTGGGGGCTAGAAGCCACTGAGGAGACACACCATTTTGTAGTTTTCTGAGGCAGCTCTAGCTCCTGGCCTGTGAACTGTAGGGAGACCCAGTGATCAGTCAGGGGGGGTAATCGCTCTTGCTTTAACCTCCCTGGATCTGGATTGTGATCTGGGGTGGAGGTCGTGGGTGGGTTTACAGCTTGCCAGAAATGGAAATTGCCCTCCCACATGTTCGGGATGAAAATTCCCCTATCTGTCTGCAAAGACATATTGTGGCAACAAGCCCCAAAGTCAAGTAATTAAGTGGCAACATGCCAAGGCAAAGAAAACAAACAGAAAAATTCAACTTTCGACTCCTACTTTGGGGGCAAAGAGGATTGAAGCATGGAACAGTCAGGGGACTGTGAGGTCAGAAATCCTGCTCTAAAAGCCTGAAAGGAAAATATGAGCCATAGAGGACCTTAAGAAGGACTTTAAAAATCAAATAAGAGAAGTGGAGGAAAAATTGGGAAGAGAAATGAGAAGGATGGAGGAAAAGTATGAAATGAGAGTCAACAGCCTGACTGAGGAAAATAACACCTTAAAAAATAGACTAACTCAAATGGCAAAAGAGGCTCAGAAAGGCAATGAGGAGAAGTATGCCTTAAAAAGTCGAATTTTCCAGATGGAAAAAGAATCTCAAAAGCTCACTGAGGAGATTCATTCCTTCAGAGTTAGACTGGAGCAAATGGAAGCTAATGACTTTATGAGAATTCAAGATGCTGTTAAGCAGATCCAAACAAATGAAAGATTAGAAGGCAATGTGAAATATCTCATGGGAAAAACCACTGACCTGGAAAATAGATCCAGGAGAGAAAATTTGAAAATTATTGGACTACCTGAAAGCCATGATCAAAGAAAGAACCTAGAAATCACCCTTCACGAAATTCTCAAGGAAAATTGCCCTGATGTTTTAGATCCAGAGGGCAAAATAGAGGTTGAAAGAATCCACCGATCACCTCCTGAAAAAGATCCCAAAAAGAAAACTCCCAGGAATATTATAGCCAGGTTCCAGAATCCCCAGATCAAGGAGAAAATACTACAAGCAGCCAGGAAGAAACAATTTCAATATTGTGGAAACACAATCAGAATAGCCCAGGACCTGGCAGCTTCTACACTGAGGGATCGAAGGGCATGGAATATGATATTCCAGAGGGCAAAAGAGCTGGGAATGAACCCAAGGGTCACCTACCCAGCAAAACTGAGTATTTTGTTTCAGGGGAAAATATGGTCATTCAGTGGAATAGAAGACTTTCAAGCATTCTTGAGGAAATAAAATCAGAGTTGAATAGAAAATTTGACATCCAGACACAAGAAGCAAGAGATGCCTGAGAAGGTAATCAGGGAAAAGAAATCAAAAGGAACTTATCAAAGTTGAACTATTTACATTCCTATATGGACAAACAATAACTATGACTGATGAAATCTTTCTCAGTATGAAAATAATGGAAGAAGGGTGTATGGTCATATGAATACATATGTGAATGTGTGTTTACAGTTATATATGGATAGAGGGCATAGGTTGAATTTGTTGGGAAGGGAGGATACTCACGAGGTGGAATTATGAGGTGAGAGAGGAAATTAGCAAGAGGAGATGGGGAGAGACAGGGTAGGGTAAACTATCTCATGTGGAAGAAGTAAGGGGAAGAGGCTGCAAGGGAGGGGAAGAATAGGAAGGCAAAAAGGCAAAACCACATTCTCATTGAATTTGGTTCAAGGAGAGAATGACATACATACTAAATGGGATATCTCAACCTGCAGCAGAATAGGAGGAAGAGGGATGAGAGGAGGAATGATGGATGGGAGGGCATCCTTGGGGGAGGGGAGGTTGGAAGTACTCACTATAGAACAGGGACAGGATCATGTAGGGAATGGACCAGGTGGGGGTTGGGATGCGTGGGAGGGAATTATGGGCAGCCTTGTACAATATATCTACTATGGTAATGTTTTGCATAGCTAGACATGTACAACATATACTGAATTACTTATCTTCCCAGAGGGAATGAGTGACAAGGGAGGAAGGGAATGGATCTGAAATTCGAAGTCTTGAAATTAAATGTTTCAAATATATATAAATACTATTCTTAATACTCTTTTGCTTGTAATTGGGAGATAAGATGTGCAGGCATTGGAACACAAAGATTCACCTTCCTCTACTGGAAAAGTCGAAGGGGGTATGGGAGAAGATATGGGAGAGAGCAGATTGGAGGAAGCAATATCTTGTGGGACTGCTATTCTGGGAGGGTGGGTAGGGGAAAAACAGGGGGGGAAATAATTGTAACTCAAAATCTGGCGGAAATGAATGATGTAAAACAGAAGTTAATAAAGCATTTGTTAAAAAAAAAAAAAGAAAAATTACCAGAACAATCCATGTCTTCACACTGCAAGATTGCTGGTGTCTTCTGGTAATGTCTTTTTTTTTCTCCCCTTCCTGGCATCTCTGCTATCTGTTAGACACAACATTTTTGCTTGTTACATCATCTGTGCTGTCCGTCTCATTTCTGTTGGTGTCATACTGTTTCTATTGCATTTCTCTGCTGGTCTTTCAATACTACTACCAGTTTCTCATATATAAGTCTAGGCTCATCTCTGGATCATTTTCACTCTTGCCTCACTCTGCATCAGGCAATGTACTGGGGATACAATGAACTGCTCCAAGGCTAAGATTAAATCAATTATTTAACCATGTATCTGGTGCTGAATCTGATCTCTGGTTCATTGCAGCTGATAAAAGGTTAGACATTCTTTTGCACATTCTATTTGACCTCTTATAGGGCCCCTGTTGCCTCATAAAATGCAGTTTAGGGGTTTCTGCCTTATATGAAGGCTGAGGCTATAAAAATTACTTTTGCTCCGAAGATTCTCTCTGGATATCTATACATACAAATCAATGCAAGGACAAAGCTAAACAAAGGAGGCAAGTTTATCATCCTTCACACTCATGACCCACTTTCCTTCCTTTACAAATAACTGTCGATAGAACTAAAACAATACTTACTTTTGCACAATTTTCTGGCCATATAACTTCCTCATACTTAAGTTTTGTTTGTTTTTCTTTGAAACAGGATATTTGCCTTCCTAATTATGTTAAGATAAGGCTATAACACAAAGGGGCACTGCTTCCACTAGGACAGTGCTTTCTAAGAGGATAAAGGGCCAGGAGTCCAAGTAGATATACACTATATGTACATGTAGATACATCCAGGGAGATCAGCTAAGGCAGATAGAAGAAGGCAGGCATCATATGTCTACTTAAGGAAACAGAGTTCAAATTCAGGAAGTTTACAGAGTCTGTAGGGGTGGTGCAACTAAATAAGGTCTGAACCTAGGACATAAACTATTTGCTTTGACCTATTTTAAAGAGGGTAAATTCCCACACTCTAGCCCAAGGAAGGGAAACCTGTGGCCTTGAGGCCACATGTGACCCTCTAGTCCTCAAATGTGGTCCTTTGACCAAATCCCAAACTTACCAGAATAAATTCGGATTCAGTCAAAGGGTTGCACTTGAGGGCCTTCAGGGCCTACATGTGGCCTTGAGGTCACAGGTTCCCCACCCTTGAACTCTAGTCCATCCAGTGATAAAAGCCTGTGGTACAATTGTTCAATATGACCATGATTTTTTTTTCTTTCTGTAAATATAATAGGGGGTGGATCACAAATGACAGGTACCATGGAGAGAGCAGAGTTACCAAGTTTAAGTGAAGTGATTTGCTGGGATTCAGTCTAATTTTGGAAGAGTAATTCTTATTTTTCTCTACTTGTTATTGAACTCAGTTTTGGGGATTAACTTTTTAAAAAAATTTTCACTCATAGCAATTTAGAGACATGTTAATGACTCACACTTGCACTTTCCTGTACATTCTGCATTACTAAATAGGAAAATAGTATTTAAAAAAAAATCTAATACAAATGCCATTGTTATTGATAAAAAACAAAACAAAAACTAGTTAATTGTAACTAGTTAATAGTTACATCTATATGTAAGGAAACATGCAATGGTATTAGGAAAGTGAACACTGCAAATATTTTTACTCCTTTACATTGAATATATAAAACTGATCAAAATAATGAAAAAGCAATATGAACTTGGCACTGAGGGCTTATTTACTTTCCACCTGTCTTTAACTGGCCTCATGTCTCAAAGCTGATAGGAAGTCAACGTTATGTTAACAAGAATAAAACATGCTGATTTTAAGTAAAAATATTAAAATGCAATCATGATAGAAAAATAATAAAACTACAGAATCTTAATTTTAAAATATATATGATATTACTTTTTTTTTAGGGCAATTGGTGTTAAGTGACTTGCCCAAGGTTGCATGGCTAGTTTTTATGTTAAGTGTCTGAGGCTGGATTTGAACTCAGGTCCTTCTGACTCCAGGGCCAGTGCTCTATTCACTGTGCTACCTAGCAGCCCCACATGCTATTACTTTTTAATGACATTGAAAGTAGTTTTGTGAAGAATCAGTCTCTTTCCCACTTTCAATAGTAAATAAGATTGTTTTCCATTTTGGATGAAAAGTAAAGTGCATTCAGTGGTGGCCTTGTTAAAATCTTTCTGAGATGATTTTTTATACATTACCTCCAATGTAAAATTTGACAAATAGCTGACAGAAATATGATAAATGATATAAAGATTATTCACAAAAGCCAGGGTTTATTTGATAATCTTAATAGCTGCACCAGTGTAATTAACCACTGCCTTAATTGCCATTCTATAAATTCAATGCTCTGTCTGGTTTGGTAATGGTGATGATTATCTGTCACAGTCTTAGCTTTGATGCCTCATTAACTAACCACTCTTCTTTATTACAGTTATAATTATTTCTGATTTTTTTTCAATCTCCAGTCAAGGAGTTTTCTGGAATGTTGTGTGCTATCTTAAAAATGGCAAAAGAACATTTGGCTCAAAAGTATCTCTGCCTTTTTTTTGTTTCACGGTTTCCTGTCATTTAGTTGTGCTAGGAATAGTGGCTATATTAAATAATGAATGTAAATGGTGGAGAGTAAAGTTGGAGTAAAATGTACAGTAAAAATAAGCTACTCTTTATGAAAATTTTCCCTGGTTGCCAGGGCAGCATTGAGTAGCAATCAATAAATATTTATCAAGAAGTAATCCTCAAGCTATTTTTATATTTATTAGATATCTATATCTATTAGAAAACAACTACTGAACAAATTTGTTTATAGAGCCATAAAATATTCAGTCCACTAGATTGCATTATATTAGATAATTAGATAATAATTATATGTTATATTTCTTTCAAAAGTGAAGATTAGTTGACCATGTATTTACAGATTTTATTAAAATTTAATGGAAATTAATAATTTCATTAAAGTTGTATTCTTTTTTCTAGACAGTGATATGTCTGTGAAATGAAAGAATGCAATAACTCATATCTTGTTCTAAATAGGGTAAGAATTTGTTTTATAGGAAAAAAATCCAACATGAAAACCATTGCACTCTTTAAATTTTTTTTATTTATTTTTATTTCCCCCCACTTAATGGTATTTTATTTTTTCCAATTACAATTAAAGATAGTTTTCAACATTCACTTTCATACGATTTTGAAATTCAATTTTTTTCTCTCTCCCTCCTGACCTTCCCTCTTCCCCAAGATGGTATGCAATCTGATAGAGACTGTATGTGTATAATTATATTAAACATATTTCCACATTAGTCATGATGTAAAAGAAGAATCAGAACAAAAGGGTAAAACCATGAGAAAGAAAACAAAAACAAAAAAAAGGGAAAATAGTATACTTCTATCTGCATTCAGACTACATAGTTCTTTCTCTGGATGTGGATAGCATTTTCCATCATGATTCTTCGGGAATTGTATTAGATCATTGCATTGCTGAGAAGAGCTAAGTCTATTAAAGTTGATCATCTGATCATTGCACAATGTTACTGTTAAAAAGTCAACTAGTTTTGGCTTAAAGACTGCTAATGAGGGAAACTCCATTACCTAGAAATAAGCTAGTCCATTTTTATTTTGTCCTGCAACATTTTTTATTTCCTTCTTCTTTGAATGTAATTAAGTCTCTTTATATCTTCCATCCTATAATACTAGTGTAATCAAATAGAACAAGCCTAATTTTATCTTTCACACGATAACCTTTGGAATACTTGAAGACTGCTATTTTGCCCTTCCTGCAATGCCATATTTTCTTCATATTAAATGTCCCCAGTTCCTCTAGCTGATCTTTATATGGCATATAATCCCCTCACAAGTGAGATCGCCTTCCTCTGGATACTCTCCAGCTTATTAATGTCTTTCTTAAAATGTAGGATTCAGAACTCTATCCTATGCCCTTACCACAGCATTCTGGTGTCTATGTCTCTCCCTTCATAATGCCCTGAGGTCTTCTGCACTGATATCTGAGGTTCTATTTCCTTCTACCCAAATACATTGGTTTTAGTGTTTGCTCTAATTATCTCAATTGCTAAGTGATTCTATTAAGGACATTTAAGCATAAAACTGGAAGGTGGACAGCTGATGAAAAATGGAAAATATTTGCAATGATTTTTATTACAAGTATTTTCATCATTAAAGAAATGCACTCCTCTTAGACTTTAGTATTATAGTCTTAAATGTTATTATAGAGGAAATGGAAAAGTTAGTGAAGAAAATAGATATAAGAAAAGAGCTGTACTTAACCAACTATACATAAAGAAAGTTTGTGCTGGGGATGACATGGTTTTAAGATACCAAGTCACTAATTTGCAGGGTATTTAAAGGAGAAGGGCATACTAAATACCCAGATTTTAACATTACTAAAAAGAGAACTAGAAGAATATCAATATAATATCAACTACAAACTCATATATTTACTAACTTATCAGTAATAAAATTTTTTTGATGATGATGTTATACATCAAGGGATCCTCTATTAGCCTATTAAATGAGAAAAGGCAGGCTTTCACCAGCAATATTCCACAGTTGACCACATCTTTGCCACTATTCAATTGATTTAAAACTATATAGATATCTTTTAATACTGTATTAGATTCAATGTTTAATGTTTTTCACTTAAAGAACAAAGAAATATGCAACATATTATCAAAAAGATATATTCTTTACATTTGTCATTCAGTCATTTGCTAACAAATATAGTCAACTGTGGAATGTTTATGAAATCTTGTGCTGTTTGCTTTTTATGAATTTTATATAGCAGTGCTATATTTTAGCCATAAAATGAATTTGTTTCAACAGAACAAAAGTAGTGTTTCATCCATATCTCAAAAATTTTTAAGATTCCTTACAAGACATGGTGACAGAAACTTTCAAATCATTGTTACTACAAAATGCATAGAACAGTCAAAATACACTCATCTAAATTATTCACATCTGTCATAGAAAAAGATTCAGTATACAATCAAATTTTTAAAATGATTTCCCCTAGGCACTGAAGTTCTCTTAAGATCCCTGTTTGTGGATGACATGTTTTCATTGCATCAAATCCTAGAACATTAACAAGACTCTTGAATGAGATCCATAAATTCTAAAAAGAGTTTTACCTAACTATACACACAGGAAAAAGGAATGGATAAAGAATGGCTTCTGCATACAACTCATCCATCAGTATAGGCATAGATACATGTATAGATATTTACATGCATGTGAACATATACAGTATAGCATGTGCCTACAATGTATATACACGTATATTTATCATGTATGTGTACATATTTTATGTACACATATGCCTTGTATACATGTACATACACAGACCTCTTTGTTTACTATATATACATATAGATATATGCATATTTGTATTTGAACTTTACTTATAACAATGAGGAATGATAATGAGGATCAGATCAGAGCATTTATACAGACTGTCACAAAAGTCTTTGTTTAATTGCTTTAAGTCTGCCCAAAATTTTTGGAACATGCTAGAAAAATTACTTTGCAATCTCAAAGTGCTATATAAATGTTAGCTATTTTTATTATTACATATTGATGTCCCCTTGAAACCTTTTAGTTCCCTAGTTCTTTAGCCTTCTCAGGTCCCATTATCTCCAACTTCTTCCAAGTTCCCCAGCATCCATAGAAATGGTCAGAACCTTTAGTCTATATTAATATTACCTAAAACTGTGCTAGTTTCAGTATCCTGATCGTAGCCTCCTATCCTTTCATCATTCCTTCTGCCACACTCATTATTAAACCTGTTTTCACCACCTTTTTGATTCAGCCTCCAATGCCTCTGTAATTTTCTCTGTTCTTCACGTCTGTCTTTGCTTGCTTTCCTCCCTTCATACCATTGACTTTATGATTGAGTAGTTCAATGATGAATTATCCTTGATTCTTCAGTTCTTTACCCTTTATCATCTTTTGCATTTTGACAAATCTCAACACTAGGCTATCTCTAAATGTTTCTCCTTTCCTGTTCATGTGCTGCAGAATGTTGTTACAGAAAGTTATGTTATGTAATCTTAATTAGCTTCTCATTACTTCATGATATTATTTTATTTTATGAGTTTCTCTCATACTTCCCATGACTATGGTTCTGAATATCATCTCTTTTTTCCCCCTCATACTTCCTATAACCTTTCTTTTTCATGTTCTTTTCTTTAGAAAAACCTGATCTCAGGGTGGCGCAGTGAATAGAGAACTGGCCATGGAGTCAGGAGGACCTTATTTCAAATCTGATCTGATCTGACACTTAACACTTAATAGCTGTGTGACCTTGGGCAACTCATTTAATCCCAATTGCCCTGGCTTCCCCCCTCCAAAAAGCAAAAACAAAAACAAACTTTATCTTTTACTTTATTGAGAAATTGATGCAATCTGCTGGGTGCTCCATAGTTGACTTTTTTTTCAAACCTCTAAACACTTTTATATCATATCCTGTTTTTATGGGCTCCTTTTCTCCAATCTTTGGGAGGAGATTATCCCTCCTGCCAAAGCCAACTCGTGTTCTTTTGCTCTTCATGTAGAAATGTACTGGTAAATGTTTACCAACTAACTCTCCCCCCAAAAATGTATGTGGAACACACTTTTAAGTTTAATCTGTATTATTAGCATTTTTCTCCAACACTTTTAAAAGTCCAGATAGTCAACAAAACAATAAATCAAATCCCACTTTGTATCATTTGCTGGTTTCCAAGGTATGAATGTTCATGATAAACATTTAATAATCAGCTCTTGCAAGCCAATAGAACTCTCCCCGGAATACCACTATCTTCATTACATCCTTTCCTCCAAGAGTTTGCCCTATCTATTGCTCTTTCTCATTTCCACTCTCTCCTCGGTATATCTGCTGGGTTGTTTCCTATTGGCTACGAAAATGCCCAGATTCCCCTTATTATTTAAAAAGAAAACAAAACACTTCACTTGATCCTGATAGTTTTTCAACTTATCAACCTTTCACATTCAAACTTCTAGAAAAAAAAAAATTCTGGATTTGTTGCTTTTTCATCACCCACTCACTTATTAGCACTATGCAACCTGCTTTCTGCCTCCCCCCCATTGAAATGGAACTCCCTTCCCCAAGATTACCAATAATCTTCTAATTGGTAAACTTGTTTGCTTTTAGTCAGCCTTATACTTCTTGGCCTCTAGCTTTTGATATTTTCAAACACTTCTCTAGGATTCTCTCTTCTATCTTGGTTATATGACCCTTGGCAAGTCATTTAACCTCTATTTATCTCAGTTTCTTCATGCATAAAATGGGCATAATAACACCATCTACCGCTCAAGGATGTTGTGAGGATCAAATGAAATATTTGTGTAACACTTAGCACAGTGCTTGGTATGTAATAGATACTATGTTAGCTATTATAATAATACATATATATAAACAAATATATTATTATAAAAACAAGAATAGTTTAGAGATTTTCCCATTTCTATATATACCTCAGAACTTTATTATAAGATAATATGACAGGGCTTCCTTTCCTAGGATTGAGCAGGAAGTTAACTCCCTCAATTCTAGTCGGATTATAAATGTTTACAAAAGTGAAGAAAATTTAAAATTACTGGTATGAAAGAGTGGGATTAAATAGGCACAGCAATCTGGTGAAGACCCTTTACTGACTTCCTGAAATTTGATAACAGAAACCAATAGCTAAAAAAGACTTAGATAATATTACCTGTTGGAATTAACTGGAAAAAACAATTTCCATCCAAAACTCTTGAATAATTAGGGAATTTTTCAAGCTGGGATAATTTTGAGTCTACAATCTTATAATTTAAAAGATTTATATTAAAAGGATGAATGACTGCCATTAAGTCTGAGGAGTTAATTAAAACCTGGGTTAAGTAAGAAAAGAGAAATTATATTTATCTAGTTGGAGAGCATAGCTCTTTTTTAAAAGGGACTTATATTAATTAGGTAGCCTATTTTCCAATTTCTTGTAGGAAAAATAGTATTAAAATGTGGAATATTAAAACTCCTTCTCTGTAACTATTTCATAGCACTTGTACTATTATAAAGAATTTCCAATTTCCATTTTCTTTTATTTTTAACTTCCCATGAACCCTGGCTTTAGTTCCATACTATGGAGTATGTTTAGTTGCCAAATCCTTTGCAGTCATATGAGACAAGATGGCAGTGTATTTGTGTCTGATGATGGGGAAGAGGAAGAATTTGGAAAAAGCAACATCAAACCATTTTAATATACATTATACATGTTAGCCCAGATGTGACATTTTAAAGTAATTGTGAAATATCTAGAATTCATAGTAGAAATTCCATTAATCCTAGAGTTTTCTAGACAATTTTCTAGTCAATTACCTAAAGCCTCATCCTTTATCATGATGCATTAAGCTATTCCTTAAGTAATGTAGGGAGATATATAGGGTAATATTTACCTGCAACCAATACATGAGACAGGAATCCCACATTAAGGATGATTGGAGAAACTACATATAAATCTTGGTTGGATGTATAAATTCCCCCTATAGGTAAAGTTGAGAAACTGCTCTTGACTGAGCCCATAATGTTGGGACTCTTAAACCTTGTGTAAAGAAATCTCAAAATATAAAATAAGACAAATTAAATGTAGTATTCCTTGGCATGACATTTTAACAAAGTATAGTTACCATACTGACAGGTTTAATTGGAAGAGAATCCTGTGCAAATAACATTAAAGAATCCAAAATATTTCCATATTCATTAAAAGAAAACCCTTTGATCCCCATTTTTCTGGGTTTTGGTAGACCTTTACCTCAAGAGTTCATCTCCACTAGATCTAAAAGTCAATTCATGAACTAGGTTTCCTTTACATATATGCCTATATAAGCAATGCAATATTCACAATACCTATGACAATTATCAATAGGCTTATGTGGTTATTAATCACAAAATATATCAGGCTCTCTATATGGGGGATAAAGCTAGAACATTTATTAAAATACCAAACAACTGAGTCCCAAAACCAGAAAGTCAAAGCCATCAGAATAGTTATGAAATTGGCACATGTAGTTAACATAGTAAACAACCACATTTTCAAGCCTTCAAAACAGAATGAGCTACCTCAGACAAAGGTCCTTCTCTCCCTACTCACAGCAACTGTTCAGCGTCCAGTAAGTGTGCTCACAGCAGCTCCGGCCCTCTGCAGTTCCCATCCCTGGCAGTCCCCAACAAGAGTCCTTAGTAGAAATTCTGCCTGGCTCAAAAAAAGGGGTTTGTGCCTCCCCCTCTACCTTGGCCGCTACTGCTGCTGCTGCTGCCGCCGCCGCTTCCAATGACCACAGGAACTCTAGCTTTGCTTCAGCTTCTTCTTGCCCCACCCCTTCCTGCTATGTCAGCAAGTCCAACAGGGTATGGAAGATCTTTAAATCCTATAACCTTTCAGCCCCAAGATCTTTTATGTCCCTTCCTTGGCAAAAATACATTAGGAATAACTGGTGTCGACAGAATTTTACAACAATATAACAAGGATAGCACACAATAAACACAGAAAACTATATTTAGGGTGGGGCTTGAGCACAAGCTCCCCATCATTCCCCCCCTTAACAAATGGGGCCCTGAAATCTTGGGGTAAAGGGCCAAGGTCTCTTATTCCATGGCTACTTAGTGTTGAAATCAGATGTAGAGCTGTCCCTGTCCCAAGGAGTCCCATTTGAGAGGTCAGTTCTTAATGTGCTTGATGCCAAGTCCAGGCATGACACATCACAGTTGCAGACAGGGGGTGACATCCAACTGAAGCTATCAGGCATCTAGAGGTGGAGGGTACCAAGCCTGTGGAAACAAATCTAGCAAACAAGGTGAACAGACAAAAAGCCAAGAAAAAAGCAAAGAGAAAATAACCAGACTACTGTAGCCTCACTCACAGTAGAATATATGAGTTAAGGGTACAATTTTGTAATCATCTTCTCCGGAATAAACAATAGTTCCAGTGTTATCCCTCCCATGTGCTATAATCTCTGCAGCCTTTGGAATATCATGTGGCTTCCGTTTTACCCATACTTTAGCTCCCGATTTTATTTTATCAGTAGAACTAAATCCTTCAGTTCCTCTGACAGTCATTTTGGGAGGAAGATCAGTTTTTACAAGTGGTATTGTTTTACAAGGAATGGTAGTCACTTGAACTATCCTAAAATGTTTATGAATCTGCATGGGCCCTTCACCTAAATTATGGAATGTCTCAACAATTTCTCCTTGATAATTAGAATCTATTACTCTAGCCAATACATATATTCTTTGGACTGCTAATCCTGATTTGTGTAAAATCTCTCCAAAGTGATTTTTAGGGATTCTCATAGTGGAGAATTTTCTTATTTATTTTCTGTATAACCAAAAGTCCTCTAAACAATGTAAATCATATCCCACCAAACCAGGTGTTCCTGGGTATGGTGCTGGGACATCTGGCCTCAAGGTCCAACACTCAATATTTGTGATTTTATGCATTTGTTGTTTTCTAATTTGCAGATTTGGGGTCATCATTCTGGCTAGAAGTGTACTTCCTCCCAATGGTCTATTATTCAAATTATGTAAAGCCATGAACAAATTATCCTTCCAATGTTGATATGAATTATTGGAGCTTAACTTCCTTAACTGTTCTTTCAGTAATCCATTCATTCTTTCAATTAACCCAGATGCTTCTGGATAATATGGAATATGATACATCCATTCTATATTGTTTAATATACAATATCTCTTCATTTCATTACCTTTGAAATGTGACCCATCGTCACTTTGAATCTGCATTGGGGTTCCATAATATAGACTTAAGAGATCTAGAGTTTTACAAGTGTTTTTCTGGGCTGCGTTCTTATAAGGACAAGCCACTAGTACACCTGAATAGGTGTCAACACAAGTACATATAAATCTGCCTCCTTTATCTTGGGGGGAGGGGACCAATATAATCTATTTGCCAGATTTGGGCTGGGACTTTTCCTCTTGCTATCACTCCAGTTACTCCCCGAGGAACAGTTCACTCCTTTTCCAATGGGCATATATGACATTCTGCTGCTATCTATTTTAATATTGAATGAGAGATACTAATACCTCGATCTTGCACCCGTCAGTGGGTGGCCTGGACCCCCAAGTGCCCAGCTGTTTGGTGGACCCATTTTGCTAATACCTGATCATCAGTTGTTGTCAAAGTAGGGACAATATGTTCTGTAGAAATCTTTGCCAGTTGATTAGCATGAGCATTGTACTCACGTTCTGGCGTGGTGAGGGCCACGTGAGCATCTACATGAAAAACTGACAAGTCAGTGACCAAAGACATGTTCCAGATATCTTCTCATAATTCTTTGCCCCAGACTAGTTTGCCATGAATTTCCCAATTTTGATTTTTCCACGTGGGCTTCCATGTAGCTAACCCATTAGCTACCACCCATGATTCAGTGAATATATGACACTGTCCTCCTAGTTCTATTTTGATGGCTTGATGTGTTGCCATAAGTTCAGCATACTGACTACTTCCACCTGTCCCAATACTTTACAAAGTCCTAGTACATGGGTTATAGGCCACTGCTTTCCAATGTCTTTTTTGGCCCAAATAGTTCACTGTCCTATCAGTAAACCATGCATGTCTCTTTTGTTCTTCAGTTAATCCATCATATCCCTCATTCCATTTTACAGAGGACTGTACCAAGTTTTCTTTGGCTCAGGGGGTCTGTTATTCCTCTCAATTTCTACATTTTCCACAGATTCATGTAGAGTGGAGACTCTACTTTTGCCTGTTTTTGCTCTATTTTGAATATTCCACTTCCATTTGATTATACTAGCCTCTTGGGCATGTCCAATTCTGTGAGAAGCTGGGGTACTCGTTACCCAGGGCATAATCAGGATTCCAGGTATTAATATCACTTCATGGCCCAGAGTCAGTTGTTCAGTCTCCACCAAAGCCCAATATGCAGCTAACATTCTCAAAAGGTGTATACTTCGCTCCAGAAGAATGGTGTTTCCTCCACCAAAATCCCAAGGGTACATTTTGGCTTTGTTTTTTTGCCATAAGCTCCAGTTTGCATAATTATCTTGTATAGTCACTTGTAATTCCACTGGACCATTTTGCATGGACCACAAATCTAGGGCCAATTGTATGGCAGCCTTGGCTTCTTCAAAAGCTTTATTTTGCTCAAGTCCCTAATCGAATTCATATTTCTTTTGAGTGACTCTATACAAGAGTTTCAAAATCTGTCCCAAATGTGGAATGTGGTACTTCCAGTACCCAAACAATACTTATGAACTTTTGGGCCTCCTTCTTATTGGTAGGGGTAGGAAAGTCCTGAATCTTTTGTCGGGCTTGTGGAAGAATCTCTCGTAGTGCCTTGTTCCATTGTATACCCCCAAATTTTACTATTATAAACTATTGTTTATTCCGGAGATGATTATTAAAACAAACAAACAAAAAAGCCTTTGCAGGGTTAATTTCCCACACTTTACTTTTCATATACTCAATTAGAAGGGTCAAACTCCTCTCCACTTCTTTTGTATCTTTTCCCTGTATCATGATATCATCAATGTAGTGGGTAAGCTGTACATGAGGTAGCTTTAATTCATCTAACTGTTCAGCCACAATCCTGTGACAAATAGTGGGGCTATGTAGATTCCCTCGTGGCAAGTGGGTGAAAGTATATTGTCTACCCTGCCAAGTGAAAGCAAACTGGTCCCATTGTTTAGGGTCTATTGGGATGGTGAAGAAGGCATTTGCCAAGTCAATAACTGCATATTAAGTCCCATCATATTTCTGAATCCTTTCTATTAAGGTGGTGGTATCTGGAACCACAGTGTACAAAGGAGGAGTCACCTTATTCAATTGTCTATAATCCATGGTCATTCTCCATGTCCCATCTGATTTTCTTACTGGCCAGACATATTATTCCATCATGTGGTTGTAGGGACTAACACTCCTGCTTCAACATATTCCTTTATAGTAGTGGTAATTTCTTCTTGCCCACGTGGCACAGGATACTATTTTAAAGTAATTACTTCAGAAGGTTCAGGTAAAGTGATTGGATCCATTTTTACTTTTCCCACTAAAACTGTATTAATTCCTATCTTCCTTACAGCAAATTGGCATCTTCCTTCAGGTAAATTCAGAGTAATGCCCCTTAATATATCTGTCTATTCCAATGATGTGTTCAGGAATGGGTACAACCATTTTAGGGTACAAACTTTCTTAGGTAATTGCCCAATTTTCATTGTTATTTTAACTTGTCTGGCTTATATTTCAACCACTCCTAGACCTGTGATGGTAATAGGGGTTCCATGTTTAAACTTATCAGGATTTCCATAGATAAGTGTGGCCTCAGTCCAGTAGTTGAGCCATTCTTCCATTATATTGTTAAACCAATATGGGGTCTGTGATCTCCTCTGTATATTTCTTTAATCTGGGCTGGGGCCAGGCCTATTTCCTATTATCCCTGAAGGTGGGGCAAACTTGGATAGAAAGATTCAGATTCAGGAGTTACCTGCAGGGGTGGTTCCTACTTCCCTATTCATTCTAATGTTAAGTACCTTTTCTAGGTACAGCTTATGCAGCTCTTCAGTTGGAATGCCATCTATTCTTCTAAAGTCCACCCCAGCTCTCAATAGAGCAGTAAACAGTTCCCTTCTTGTTGATCTATTTTGTCTCTGAATCCTCTGGCTGTTTACTCTTCTCTCTGTAGGCAATTTATCTTGTCCCCATTCCCCTAGGTCACTTAATTGTGAAATCTTATCTAGCACCTCTGAAAGAGGGTGCCCTATTTCTCCAATTAATAAAGTCAGAATTAAGTGCTTATAAGCAGGAGGAGCTGTCTTCACTATGATTTTTCTATGAGGAACTCCTAGGGGGGTTTCATGATATGCATTTGCATCTCCAACCATGATAGTAGTTTTCATTACTTCTTCCTTTAGCTTTCTCATACAATCTCTAAGTGAGTACCAGGGTCTGTCTCCACCAGACCACATACAGTCAGTAGGATATTGCTTTCTGCATCCATCTGCAGCTAAAGCTAACAGATTATTTCTGTTGAGGCCTCCTCGCACATGGTGATCCCTAAAAGCTTGGTGTACAAAAGGATTCTGACTGATCCTTATGAATTTTAAACAATCCTCACCCTCCAGTGTTATTCCTCCAGTGCCTTCATCAGTGATTCTTACTATCCAAGACACTAAAGACTCTTCTATTCTTTGGGTGAATCTACTCAATATATCAGTAATCTCCTATTGAGTGAAATCCTTAATTATCTCCCTGGACTCTGGCCCTGGCGGTTCTCCTGCCTTCTTCACATGGGGAGAACTTCTACATTAGAAGGCTCCTCATCTAACCTTGTTCCATTCTCCACACACACATTCTCCTGGCAGCTGTCAGGGCCACTCTGCCCAGCCTGTACAAATTTGCATGCACATTCCTTCTGCTAGGTTTTTGCTTACTTTTAGCTACATGAACAGTAGCTTTTTCCTGGACCACCTGAGTCCCTCCAGTTTGCTTTTCTGAATGCTGTGACACAGAAGAATCCTCAGGCAAACCTGCCAACTCCCTAGCCATCTGAGCTCTTTCCTCCAACAGCTTATCCCTACTTTTACACATAAGGCGATAACTTGTTAGCAGGACCCAGCCTGTCCTACACACTCCTGCCAGCTCTTTGCCTGGTTCTATGGGTATTCCTTGCAAACATCTTTCCAAATCTCCAGGTTCTCCCTCTTTTAGTGTTGGTTCCCAGTTTTCACAGGGCCCTGTGCTTTTGGCCCATTCTATAGCTAGAGAGGAATAATGCAAATCCTCCCATCCTGGGATAGCCATTTCTCCCTTTACAGCCCCCCTGCTTCCAAATAGAGGCCTGATATTTTGTGATCACATCCCAGTCACCAAAGGTATTAACAATGTAATATTCACAATGCCTATGGCAATTATAAATAGGCTTATGTGGTTATTAATCACAAAATATATTAGGCTCTCTATATGGGGGATAAAGCTAGAACATTTATTAAAATACCAAATAACTGAGTCCCAAAACCAGAAAGTCAAAGCCATCAGAGTAGTTATGAAATTGGCATATGTAGTTAACATAGTAAGCAACCACATTCTTAAGCCTTCAAAACAGAACAGGCTACCTCAGGCAAAGGTCCTTCTCTCCCCACTCACGGCAACTGCTCAGCATCCAGGAAGCGTGCTCCAAGCAGCTCTGGCCCCCCACAGTTTCGATCCCTGGCAGTCCCCAACAAGAGTTCTTAGCAGAAATTCTGGCTGGCTCAAAAAGGGGTTTGTGCCTCCCCCTCTACCTTGGCCTCTGCCTCTGCTGCTGCTGCTGTCACCTCCTCCAGTGACCACAGGAACTCTAGCTTTGCTTCAGCTTCCTCTTGCCACACCCTTTCCTGCTATGTCAGCAAGTCCAACAGGGCATGGAAGATCTTTAAATCCCATAACCCTTACATTGCCTCAATACTTTGTGCCTTAACCTTGAACACATAATCAAGGGTCTACAGAGGTGGTGGTGTGCTCTGGTTTGGGAGATATTTTCTAACTTCTGTCCTTGCTATTTAAAACACACACACACACACACACACACACACACACACACACACACACACACCTAATTAAATCTATCTGGCTAATTGATAATTGATGTATATAACACCAAATGGGGGCTCCTGAACAGTAGTTCTAGTCAGCCTAACTCCTCAGTATTTCCAACATTTGGAGTCTTGGGGGAGGTACTTCATGACTCTTGTCACTACTTTTCCCTTTGAGGAGATCTTGTGAATATCAATTCAAGGAGTTTTACTAGTAGGGGGCATACTGGAGCCAGCTCTAACTTGACCCAGATGCTAAATTTTCAGTGTATTTACATTTTGAAAATCAGCAAAAGCTAAAAGTCAGGGTTGACTTTGTTATTTCATTGACTTTCTAGAACTAAGGAACTGATGATGAAAATGTTAATAATGTAGATTAAACTTGAAAGTATATCATGTGGACATTTTTCCCTTGGAGCCAGTTGTTAAACGATGCACACAGATCTTTTGGGTGTATGTGTATTGTTTGGGCGCTGCCTTGGGTTTGACTGTAACACAAAAAGGCTGGAAATGTGTTGATTAACAAAAGATACTGTTGCCAGCATACCCCTGATCTTTGGTAATGGAAAAGTTCTTTTCCTTGCTTCCTTGGGCTGGCCCCTAGAAGGACACAATATTTTGGCTGACACAACTATCCCCTTGAAGGCTGGGTCTATCACATAAATGGTTACTCATAAAATTTGGTTCCCATTGCTATGAGCTTCAGTGCTCCCTGCTACCATTTCTGGTTGCTGAAGGAACCTCTGATTGCTCTTTTGATTTTTTTATCAGTATTTTTTTAAATCAAGTTTTCAGTATTTACTTTTATAAGATTTTGAATTCTAAATTTTTCCTTTCCTTTCCCTCTCCTCTCCCCAAGATGGCATGTAATCTAATATAAGATATACATGTGCAATCATATTAAACATATTTCCTCATTAGTCATCTTGTGAAAGAACAATCAGAACAAAATGGAAAAACCACGAGAAAGAAAAAGCAAAATTAAAAAACGAGAAAATATTTGTGCTTCAATCTGCATTTAGACTCCACAGTTCCTTTCTCTGGATGTGGATAACATTTTCCATCCTGAGTCTTTTGGAATTATCTTGGATTATTTCATTGCTGAAAAGAGTAAAGTCTAACAAAGTCAGTCATCTCACAATATTGCTATTACTGACTTTTCAAGCATCACAAAATCTATTCCATCTCTGGATACGCATCTAGTTAAGATCAAGAAAGAATAAGCACCAAGAAACAAGAACCATGTACTCAAGGACTCATAGCAGCCAAGTGGGGGAGATTCTGCTTCTATTTCCACCCAGAACCTCATAGCAACTCTTCACTCACAGTCCACAAAGGAAGAGACAAACACAGAAGAGGCCCAGGGAAGGGTCTATCAACCTTTTTTTATGCCTTACTGAAGCCTTCTTCCTATATCCTAACTGGGTATTAATTGTGATATTTGTTTTGACTGTATACTGATCAATACAGATTTCAAGTCTAGATTTCAAATGTTGACTCTACAGCCCTCATTCAAAAATGGTTCAGAAACATTTTTAAAAATGAGGACTTTAATTAAAGCTCAGTTCTGACACAGTTCTATGTTAGTGGGGGAAAAAAGAAAATAAAAAGTTGTATCTGAGTCACTGAAAATATTAAGGAAAGAACAATCACACACATACAAATGATTGTGTGTATATATGCATACACCTATACATACATGCATGTATATATGTTTGTATCCAGTCCTCGATTTTTTATTAATATCCTTTAAACCTTTATTACACAGCTTCACAAATTTCACTCAATATCTTGCCCTTCAGTTTAGTATTAAAGGGTTTTTCAGCATTGTGAAGTAATAGGTTCTGGCTTCAAAAAAGGATCTTAAGATTTTTAAAACAATCGTCCATTTCTGAATGAGTTTCCCAGCTGTTTTTCCTTATTTAATAAAAGGGTCACATACTTGTAACTTCGGGATAAGGATTATATGAGAACCACTTTTATCTAAACGATAATGATAATTAATCATAATTAATGGTAAAAACAAAAGAAGCTTACTTTCCAAAAATAAAATTATTTCAAATAATCACAAATGCCCTAAAATTACAAGGGAAGTTTATTATCTATAAAGGAAAAACAGCAGCAGCTAAGTTTTGTGAGAGGAAAGCTGAACCAAAGAATTTATTCTTTTTTTTGTTAAACCATTCATTTCCTTTAAATAGGAGCTTGTTACTGGTGACAGCTTAACCATTGACTGTTACATGACTTCCTTAATTGACTGGAGCCTTCATAATTAAAGAATTACTAGCTGTCACTGAAAGCTATTTCCTTTCCACTTTGATTTTTCTACTTCTTAAGGGTTTGTGAACATGAGGGTTATTTGTATGGCTTGACCTTAGGAACGAAGGAATTGTGGGATTAAGAGGAGGATCATGGAAGTTGGAAAGGCATATAGAAAGGAATTTGCTTTTCAACAACCTCATAAAGAATCAGTGGGACATACTGTGTGGGGTGCATACTTCTTGCAGCCTGAAGCAAGAGATGGATGGAATTCATTTACCTTGACTTCACTGAGCAATGAGAGTTAGGGATCATTAGTTGAGAGCTGTGAACCAAAATATAATTCAAAGCTTCCTGAAATGCTCTCTCCCTTCTCCTCCAACCCTGTGTGTGTGTGTGTGTGTGTGTGTGTGTGTGTGTGTGTGTGTGTGTGATGTAGTGGTATTCAGGTAGTGCCTTGGGTTTGATTCTAACAACAACAAAAAAGCTGGGAAGATATCGATTAGCGTGAAAGCATATTGGTTCTGGCAAGGGGTGTTTTCTTTGTTTTTAACAAAGTAATTTTACTTAAAACAACAGTGATAATAAAGGTTTCCAGACAAAGGATAGCAACAGCTGCTAATGAACACAATCAACACAGATTTCCCTACCCTGGGCCCTGGCCTCTTTGTACGTGGTTATAGGATCTTTATTCTCTGGGTTTCTCTCATTTTACCGGAAATCTGAAAAGCCCAGAATATAAAAGGGAGGGAATATCCTTGATGATATAGAATAGCTGTTCTTATCCCAGTTCTGTGAACTTTTTTAAAAATTATTTTTATAATCATTTCAATAGAATTTCTTTCCTTTGTTATCCTAGGCATCTGATTTTATGTATTCAAAACATTATACTGAGACAGAAACATGGATTTCAGGCTGCCAACAGGGCCCATGATAGGAAAAAGGTTAAGAACCCCTGCTCTAGGACAAAGCTAGCTGTCATCCATCCAGATGCTATTAAAGGTTTTCCAACTTAGGATATCACCTGTGTACAGCCTGCTTGGGGTAACATTATCTCTTCCATTCCAGTACATTTTGTCCTAGAATATATCTTAAGATGATCTCAAGAATTTTTTTTTAATCTCAACAAAGATTATTCTAAGACTTTTTCACATTTAAACAATGTAACAGAAATAAACATAAATAATTCATAAAACATGACCATTACAGAGCCCTGAAATATACCTAAGACCGGAACATTGTACTGTGAATATGGGAGAAAGGGACACTTGTGGTGACATTGATTGTATTCTGTTAAGTTGTGGTCTAGAAATTATAGCTTAAACTTGTGCAAATTTCCCAAACTGACAAATGGCCAAAGGATATGAACAGGCAGTATTCAGATGAAGAAATTAAAGCTATCTATAATCATATGAAAAAAATGCTCTAAATCACTATTGATTAGGTATCACATCATACCTATCAGACTGGCTAACATGGCAAAACAGGAAAATGATAAATGTTGGAGCAAATGTGGGAAAATTGCAACACTAATGCATTGCTGTGGAGCTGTGAACTGATCCAATTATTCTGGAGAGCAATCTGGAATTATGCTCAAAGAGCTATAAAACTGTACATGTGTTTTGATCAAGCAATGCAACTTCTAGGTCTGTATCTCAAAGAAATCATACAAATAGGAAAAGTACCCACATGTACAAAAATAATTTTAGCAGACTTTTTGTGGTGGCAAAGAATTGGAAATTTAGGGGATGCCCATCAGTTGGAGAATGATTGAACAGCTTGTCATATATGAATGCAATGGAATACTATTGTCCTATTAGAAATGAGGAGCAGGTGGACTTGAGAAACAACTGGAAAGACTTATATGAACTGATGCTTAGTGAAGTGAGCAGAACCAGGAGAACATTGTACACAGTTATAGACACATTGTACAATGACTAATTTTGATAGACTCCTCTCTTAGAAATGCAAGGATCCAAGGCAACTCCAAAGAACTCATGATGGAAAATGCTGTCCACATCAAGAAAAGGAACTATGAATTCTGACTGCAGATTGAAGCATATGATTTTTTCTCTTTTTGTTTTATTTCTTCTTTCTCATGGTTTCTCCTATTGGTTCTAATTCTTCTTTAAAACATGAATCATGTGAAAAGACGTTCTATATATATATATATATATATATATATATATATATAACTTATATCAAATTCCATACCATCTTGGGGTGAGGGGTGTGGTGAGATGGGGAGAAAATTTGGAATTCAATATATTATGGAAGTGAATGTTGAAAACTAAAAACAAACAAACAAAAAAACAACAAAACTTGTGCAAATTTTCTGGATAGAGTTCCTTTTAATTCTATTTTTTTCTCCTGGGCAAGATTTAGTTTTAGAAACATAAATTCATGAAATATTTCTCCAAACTAATTCAAGGGTTCAATAGTCAAGACTATGGTCAACAGATGGTGGAAGAAGGAAATCACGGAGTTTTCAGGAGTCTTGCCATCAGCCTTTTACACTGCCCCATACTGGAATTAATTTGTGTGTTGATGTACCACTCAGAACCATGATGAAAATTTTACTGTCTTTCATGACTGTTCCAGTAAGAAAACTGCTGATATCCCCCCTTCATTGGTGGGATACTACTGCATAGGTGCTCACCACATCCAGGAGCTTTTAGTACCAGTTTTGCTTCTAATTTAGTGAATCTACTTCTCAGATATTTGAAACAGTGTGTAATTTAAAAATCAAAGTAGGACCACAAACAAATAAGAAAGTAACCTTTAGTGGTTCCTTATACAGCCAATTTAGTGTTCCTTATACAACCAATTTCACTGTTCATTGTCATTGCAAATGAGTATGATTTTATGATAACTAGCTGAGGAGAACTGGGGTTGAAAGGGGGATTGTTTACATGACAAACTTGTAATTTTAATCTGTTTTATTAACATTTTCTCTATTCCTTTTCTTAGGTATAGACCAGTGGTGTTAAATTCAAATAGAGACAGGACCACTAAACCATATGTTAGGATTCCTGTGAGCAAATATGGACTTAGGAAATCATACATTAACATTATTTGTGTTCTATTGCAGTTTTATTTATTTTATTAAATACTTACATCAGGTTAATCAGGTTCTCTCCTTGTGTTACCTGTCAATGTGCATGTCTAGACTTCAGAGACAACTAACAAACTAAATCAAATTCTGATCTGTAGCATTTGTCAAGAGCCAATTGAAGCTGGTTCCAGCATATTCCTGGTCCTGGCTATCTCTTTGTAAAAGCTTTAACATTTTCTTAAGAAGGAAGGAGAAATAGATGCTAGTGACATTTATAGTAGAGGAACTAGAGGTAAGAACAACAACCTCACAGTGTCAGCAAGTATGGATAAAAATGATGAACCAAAACATTTTGAGTCACATAGGTGCTGGAGAAACAGAGAGATCTTCAAATTTAGTAGAAGTGGTAACTGAGCAATAGAGAGCACCAATGAGAAAAGAGAGATTGGCATATCAGGGATTTCTAGAATCAAGGATTAGAGAAGGGAAAAGAACTAGGAAGCAGTGAGACCCACAGCCATTATAGAGAAGAGTAAACTTGGACTGTATATTCAGGTGTTTTGAATCAGGTGTATTGTGCAGAAGTAATTTGATGGTAGTGACGCCAATTTGACAGTATCCAATTTGACAGTGGTTGTTTCCCTCATTGTGGGTAAGATAGGGCTCGATGCTAGTTTTGGCACTGAGAGGATGTAGAGACCTATAGAAGCAAATATTTTCTTGACTGCCTTTGTGCTCTGGTATAAGCCATAGCTTAATAAATAAGTGATTGTCCTCCTGTTTGTAGTGAATAAATGTTCTATAGCCTCAGCTGATTGAAAGGGAATAGAAGACAGAAGACTAGGGCAAGAAAGGAGAAAAATTCAAAATTTATCAGGTCATGAAATCTGGTTTTAGGCCAACACAATCTATAGAACAAGGTTATTTTTGAGAAGACTGAGATGACACCTGTTTATTAGAACAATAACTATCATGAAGCTTCACAATATCCATCTCCACCCAATTTTGGAGCCACACTATATTCCTGTAATCCTTTCTCTTTGTGCCTTCTTACTTTACAATACTTGATTAGTCTTTACCTTCATAAAGTACAAGTGCCCTCAGGGTCACGACCCATAGGATACCATCCCTCTAAGTACCCCTCTTCTAAGGCTCCTTCCTCCTACTTCAAGTCATTTAGGGGTACAGGCTAAAGCTTCTTAGGTATGGCTCATCTTTTCTCCTACTCTGATTGCATCCATAGTCAGAGTGTCCCCGTTTCTCCCTCTCCTAAGGAAATACTCTCCTAAAGGAATATAGTGAGAGCTCAGTGCCACAGTAATGAACTATAGGTTGCACATGGCTAAAGTAAAATAAAATGATATTGAAAATGATGTGCCAAAATGATATTTTCTGGCCGAAATTACTGATTTCTCTTTGGTTCAAAGATAGCTCAACCCTTATAACCTTATTAATTTTGTAAGTACTATATATTTTCTCTAATTGCTAAGTTTAAGATTAATATTGATTTTTAAATGCTTCAGCTATTTTCAAAATCTGTTTAAGCAAATTATACATGGTCTGAAAAACATTTTACGTTTCTTTCAAGCGTGACATCCTCAAATTCATAGCAATAATACAAAGTCTTCTGTCAAAGTGTTCGTTATTGTACTATTTTCTCTACTTTTCTTCATTCTCCATTCTATATTTTGTTGGTGGAAATAGCAATGGACTTGGAATTAGATTGACCTAGCTTTGGATCCCATTTCTTATACCAAATAACCGTGTGAGCATAGAAAAATCACAGCCTTTCTGAGCCTCAGTTTCCTTTTCTATAAAATAGGGATTATGATAACATCTGTAGCATTTGCCTCACAATTTTGTTGTGGAATCAAATGAGCTATCACATGTAAAATATCTGGCAAAACTTAAAAGTGATATAGAACAGAGGACTGTCTTCAGAATGAGGAATCATTTAAATTGAATTTGCTTTTAATGTTTTAACTTTCTAATAACCTAATACTAAAATTAAAAGTTTGTAATTCTTGTTTATGAATTTTCTAGGTAACTTCAGATCTTCCAATGGTATGGGGATGTCCAAGGATTACTATAGAACCTGATAATATGATTTCTTATGTTCTACATATATGCCCATGGAAACGAGGCACATTTAAAGGTATCAACACTTTGTTGTTCATTCATTTCAGTTGCAATCTTTTGGGAAGTTTACTTGGCCAAGATACTATAGTTGTTTGCTATTTACTTCTCCAGCTCATTTTTCAAACGAGAGACAGGTAAACAGGTTTTGCCTTTGCCTAGGGCATATAGCTATTGTCTGAATCCAGATTTGAACTCATGATTCTAAGCTCAGTGCTCTATACTGAACCAACTAGCTGTCCCAAACTAGTAACCTAATACTTTTCTTAACACATATAAATAATTTCCTAACATTTTCATCAACTGCTCTCTCTCTCCACATAGACACAAATGTGCTTTCCACTTAAATCATGAATACTATAGCCTTCATTGCTGTTAAGTGACACAAAGGATAGAGTACTGGTTTTTGAACCATAAAGACGTGAATTTAAATCATGTTTTTTTTTTTCCACCTACTGTGTGACACTGGGAAAGTCATTTAACCTTGGTTTTCCTCAATTTCCTCTTCTGTAAAAATGGGGATAATAATAGCACCTGCTTCCTGGAGTTTTTGTCAGAATTAAATGAGATAGTAGGTGTAAAGCAACTTGCAAACCTTAAAATGCTATATAAAGCTATATATTATTATTACTATTGTGGGATTTGTTAATAACTCCATTATATCAGGTTCATTGTTCATTCTTTTCTTTTCTCTCTGTACTATTTCATTGGTTGATCTCATCAGCTCCCAAAGAATCAAATGGTATCTCTATGCTAATGATTCTCATATCTACTCTTCAAGCCCTAATCTCTCAGATGAACTCCATCCAGGCTTGAATCTTTAGTGACATTTCAAACTGAATGCCCTCTAAACATTTTAAACTCAAAATGTGCAAAACCAAGCTTAAAAATTTTCCTTCTAGAGGGGTGGATCCAAGATGGCAGAGTAGAGGCAGGAAATTCCATGATCACCCTCAACAACCATTTCAAATGCCTATAAAATATGACTCTAAACAAATTTTAGAACTACAGAACCCACAAAGTGATAGAGAAAATAGATCGCCTGCTGAAGGCAGCGTAGCAGGCTGACAAGAAGGTTCATCACAGCATGCTGGGAGCTGAGCACAATCCCCTGTGAGCGATGTAGTTTTGGCCCCAGGGAGGCAACAGTGGCCTGAGAAGACTCTAGGAGAGTGAATCAACAGCAGCTGTGGGGGTTTTCAGACTTTTCAACTTATAAATGCCAAAAAGAAAGTAAAAGGTCAGTGTGGAACTCTGTTGGAAAGGAAGGGTGTGGTCTGGGCCATGCCCCTGGGGTAAGAGGTGGCTGAGGCCGGGCAGCTGCAGCATCTGTAACTTAGCTGCCTCAGGAGCTCCTGGCCTACAGATCATAGGGGGACCAAGCAACCACTCTGAGGGTAATCACTCTTGCTTTGAACTGCTTGGATCTGGGTTGCTTTCTTGGGCTGTGGTTTTGGGGTGGGAAACACCAGTTTGCCAGTGTGGTGTCTGTAGAGAGTTCACCCTCCTCAGACCTCTGACAACATTTGTGAAAACCCCATCAATTTGGGACAAAGCTCTCCTCTATGGAAGAAGAGTTCTACTGTGGCAAAGAATAGACCATAGGATCAAAGAACTGAATGGGAAGAAGAAAATGAAGTAAGAACTCCTGCATCAAAAGCTTCAAAGAAAAATATGAACTGCTTACAGGTCATGGAGGAGTTCAAGAAGGATTTTGAAAATCAAGTAAGAGCAGTGGAGGAAAAAGTTGGGAGGGAAATGAGAATTATGCAAGAAAATCATGAAAAGAGAGTCAACAACCTGACTGAAGAAAATAATACCTTAAAAATTAGACTAACTCAAATGGCAAAGGAGGCCCAAAAAGCCAATGAAGAGAAGAATGCCTTAAAAAGCCAAATTGGTCATATGGAAAAGGAATTTCAAAAGCTCCATAAAGAAAATAATTCCTTCAGAATTAGATCGGAACAAATAGAAGCTAATGGCTTTATGAGAAACCAAGATACTATAAAATAGATCCAAAGTAATGTAAAAATAGAAGGCAATGTGAAATATCTCATTGGAAAAACCACTGACCTGGAAAATAGATACAGGAGAGATCATTTTAAAATTATTGGCCTACCTGAAATCCATGATAAAAAAAAGAGCCTAGAAATCATTTTTCAAGAAATTCTCAAGGAAAATTGCCCTGATATTTTATAACCAAAGGGCAAAATAGAAATGGAAGAATTCACCAATCACCTCTTAAAAAAGATCCTAAAAAAGAAAACAACTAGGAATATTATACCCAAATTCCAGAGTTCCCAGGTCGAGGAGAAAATATTACAAGCAGCCAGGAATAAACAATTTGAGTATTGTGGAAATACAATCAGAATAACACAAGATCTAACAGCTTCTACAGTGAGGGATCAAAGGGTTTGGAATATGATATTCTGGAGTTTAAAGGAGCTAGGACTAAAACCAAGAATCACCTACTCAGTAAAACTCAGTATAGTGCTACAAGGGGAAAATATGGTCATTAAATGAAATAGAGGACTTTCAAGCATTCTGGATGCAAAAACCAGAGTTGAATAGAAAATTTGACTTTCAAATAAAGGAAGTAATTGAAGCATGAGAAGATAAACAGGGAAATAAAACACAAGGAACTTATTATAATTGAACTATTTCCATTCCTACATGGTAAAATGTTAATTGTAACTCATGAGACTTTTCTCAGTATGAGGATAGTTAATGGGAATATATGTGTTTATATAGGAGGTTATATGTGCATATAAATAGATACATGAGTGTATTTATATATGTGTACAGGTATACATAGACAGAGGGCACAGGATGAGTTGAATAGGAAGGGATGATATCTAAAAAAATAAAATTAAGAGATGAGAGTAGAATATAATGAAAGAAGATAGGGAGAAATAAAATAGGATAAATTACCTCATATGAAAGAGGCAAGAGATAACTGTTACAATGGAGGGAAAGAACAGGAAGGCAAAAGGGAATAGATCAACCTTACTCTCATTGAATTTGGCTTAAGGAGGGAATAACATACACACCAAATTGGGTATCTTACCCTACAGGAAAGTAGGGGGGAAGGGGATGAGAGAGGGAATGATAGAAGGGAGTGCATATTTAGGGGAAGGGTTGTTAGAAGTACACACTTCTGAAAAGGGACAGAGTCAAAATAGAAAATAGAATAAGTGGTGGGCAGAATAAGATGGAGGGAAATATAATCATTTTTTTCACAATATATCTACTATGGAAATGTTTTGCATAACTATACATGTATAACCTATATTCAACCTCTTTTCCTCCCAGTAGGAGTCAGTGATGAGGGAAGAAGGGAAAGAATCTAGAGATCAAATTTTTAAAATCAAACACATAATTTTTTTATATGCAACTGGGAAACAAGATATACAGGCACTGGTGTATATAAATCCATCTTGCCCTACTAGGATATCAGAGGGGGTATGGGGGGATATAAGAGAGGGCAGATTGGGGGAAGGGGTATTCAGTAGAATTGCCATTTTGGGATGGGGGTAGGGGAAAGATGGGGAGAAAATTTGTAACTCAAAATCTTGTGGAAATGAATGTTGAAAACTAAAAATAAACAAATTAAACAAAAAAAATAAAGGTTGAGTTAGGAAGCATAAAAAATTAAAAGAATAGAATTTAAAATAAAAACAAATTTCCTTCCAAACCTTTCACCTTCCAAAATGTTCTTTTACTATTGAAGGTATCACCATCTTCCCAGTCTTGTCCACTGAAACCTAGTTATCTTCCTTCACTGCTCTTTATTTCTCAGATGCCCCATATCCAGTCTGTCACCAAGCCCTATTAGTTTTGCCTTTGTAACAGCTCCAGAATATTCCCCTTCTTGTCTCTGTTGCCAGCTTGAAGTAGGCCCTCCTCTTCTCACATCTTCCCTATTGCTATAGCTTCCTGGTTGGTCTGCCTGCCACAAGTCTTTCCCCCATTCAATCCATCCTCCATTCAGCCACATAAGTAAATGTTTTAAAGTGTAGGCCCAATCATCTTGGTTCTCTATTCTTAATCCTTTGGCTCCCTATCTAGGTCAACTGCAACATCCTCTGTTTAACATTTAAATGTATTTATGATTCACTTCTCTTCATCCTGCCAACCTTTCTAATCTCCTTACACCTTAAACTCTCTTTATTCTTTAATCCAGTGACAATGAATGACCTCCTTGCCTTTAGTTACACAGGATATTCCATCTCTTGAATGAAAGAATTTTTAAACCTGGAATATTTTTCCTCTTTATCTCTGGCTCCTGGCTTCCCTGCTTTCCTCTAGGTCGAATCCTATCTTCCATAGGAAGCCTTTTCCAATCCCTCTTAATTCTAATGCTTTATCTTTATCAATTTTTATCTTGTATTCAGCTTTTTTAGACATATTTATTTGCATTTTGTCTTCCCACTTGGACTATGGACTCCTCAAGGTTAGGGTTTCTCTTTTCCTCTCTTTGTGTCATGTAGCTCAGTGTCAGACACACAGTAGGCACTTCAATTTTTATTCACTGACTAATGCTAGTTTAAAAATATATAGACTCGTTGGGAAAGCAAGGAATAGTTTACCTGACAGATCTGTGGAGAGGGAAAGACTTTAGGACCAAACAAGAATTAGAGAGCATTATAAAATGCAAAATGGATAAATTTTATTATATTAAATTGAAAAAACTTCTGTACAAACACAGCCAATGTAACCAAGATCAAGAGGGAGGTGGGAAATTGGGAAAGAATTTTTACAACTTGTGTCTCTGATAAAGGTCTCATTTCTAAAATTTATAGAGAATTGAGCCAAATCTATATGAATACAAGTCATTTCCCAATTGATAAATGGTCAAAGGATATGAACAGGCAGTTTTCAGAGAAAGAAATTAAAGATATCTATAAGCATATGAAGAAATGCTCTAAATCACTATTGATTAGAGAAATGCAAATCAAAACAACTCTGAGATACTACATCCTTCCAGTCAGATTGGCTAAGATGACAAAACAAGAAAGTGACAAATGCTGGAGAGGATGTGGACAAATTGGAACACTAATACATTGCTGGTGGAGTTGTGAATTTATCCAACCATTCTGGAGAGCAATCTGGAATTATGCCCAAAGGATTATAAATAATTTCATACCCTTTGACCCAGCCATACCACTTCTAGGGTTATATCCCAAAGAGACCATAGAAATGGGAGGAAGACCCATATGTACAAAAATATTTTTAGCAGCCCTTTTTGTGGTTGCAAAGAATTGGAAACTAAAGGGGTGCCCATCAATTGGGGAATGGCTAAACAAGTTGTGGTATATGAATGTAATGGAATATTATTGTGCTATAAGAAACGAGGAGGTGATGGATTTCACAATTACCTGGAGAGACTTATACAAATTGATGCTGAGTGAGAAAAGTAGAATCAGAAGAAATTTGTATATAATCACAGACATACCATATCTGTGATGACCAACTATGACAGACTGGACTCTTTTCAACAATGCAGTGATATAAATCAATCCTGAAAGACTCAAGAAAGAGAGAAATGCGCCATCCAGACATATAACTTGAAAGAATTGAGCCTGAATCCTGATGGAAGTAAACTAAATGATCTTTTTATTTTCATTGTTTGGTTTTATTTCTTCTTTATCATCTTTCATTCTGCCTAGTACAATACGCCTTTGTAATTGGAATAATGTTTAATATGAATGTATTTGCAGATCCTATACTGGACTATATGCTTTCGTGGGGGCAGGGGGGAGGGAAGTAAAGGAAATTTGAAAATCAAGGAACTATGGAATTGAATCTTGTTAACTGAAACTAAACTAATAAATTAATCTAAAAAATAAATATGATATATACATATAAAATATATATAGACTCATGCATATTCATTCTTCAGTATTATATACATTAGGGTTTTTTGAATGGTCTGTTTAAAACTTTACCTTTCATTTTATGCTCAAATTAAATTTTGGCCTAGCAAATTTTAGGCAATTGAAAAATAATAAAACTTTATCTGCTTAAAAATTAAATATAGACCCTGATCCCATAATTGCAATACTAGCTTGATATAGAAATGATGTATAAATGTTTCAGTCATTCTACTGATATTTCTCAAAGATGGAGCAGAAATAGAGTGTTTTAGTGACAGCACACTTTAAAACATGAAAGCTTAATTGCTTTTTTGATAAATTTCAAGTGATCTGTGTAGTATGGATAAGAATTGAAATGTTATAGGCTAATTTTACTGTTAAATGTCATATTAACAATGTACTAAAAATTGTATGAAATCAACAAGATTCATTCTTAAATACCAATAAATGCTTCATGTAGAAATCACTCAAATTCCCATTTTCCTTAGTAAAAAGTTTTATTTTTTTTATAGAACTAATTTTGATGAGAGTTTAGCTACATAGAGCCTAGAGGCTAAACTGTACTTTGGCAGCAATAATTATGGAATTTAGTTTTAATCTCAATAACTATAAATATGAAATGCAATTTAAAAAAGAATTTAGAAAAATAAACAGCTTAAAATATGAATATGTATTAAATGAATTGCCATTAATATAGCATTAACTTTAGAAATACAGAGAACTAATTAATGTAAGGAGCAAGGTGGGTGATATAATTTGCTTAATTGGTACAATAGTTTGCTAAAGTACCTATAAATGTCCATAGTAACTTAGCAGCTACACTCATTGATTATCCTTTTCTATACTCTATTCATGCATATATATACATACATACATACATACATACATACATTCATACACACACACATATATATACATATATTTACTATTTTGTAACTATAGTCAACAAAAATATCACTCTCTTCATTTCTATTTTCACGTTTTCCAAATTTATGTATAGTCTTTGTTCTTATCCATCTAAAATGTAGTTATTATTCCATTTTATTGCCAAAA
Organism: Gymnobelideus leadbeateri; assembly: GCA_011680675.1. NCBI lineage: Eukaryota > Metazoa > Chordata > Mammalia > Diprotodontia > Petauridae > Gymnobelideus > Gymnobelideus leadbeateri. Next base: position 74,387 of record WOXC01010506.1, read on the forward strand.
CACATTTTACTTGATAATTTTCTAATTATTGGCTTGTTTTAAGGTTTTTACATATAACGTTGCTTAGATACTTGTGAACAAATAAATTCTTTCTCAGTAAATTAAAGTATATCACGATACTGTGATTATTGGATCAAAGGTTTGATAACTCTTGTATTACCATATTAATTACCAAAAACATCATGCAATTCACAATTCCATTTTTACCTATTTCTGCACAATTCTCTCATTACTGAATTGTGGAACTTTGACTCATTTTAACACTTTAAAGAATGTTAAATGATACCTCAAGATTGTCTAAATTTGCAGGCTAACTATGGAAATGTCATCCTTAATGCCTCACTCTCTCACTCCCCATGTAACAGTCAGTTGCCAAGTGCTAGCTTTTCTACCTTTGTACTGTTTCTCATATACTTTCCCTTCTCTTCTCAGACACTGTAGTTACTCTGGAGCCCTTATTATCTAATATATGGATTTTTGCAATATCCTGTTCGTTGGTCTTTTTTCTTCAAGTATCTCTCCACTCCAGTCCATCCTTAAGTCAACTAACAAATTAATCTTAAAAGGTACAAGCCTGATAATGTCGTCCTTATATTTAGTAGACTCTAGCAGATCACTATTAACCACAGGACCAAATACAGAGTATTTCAGAAGTCCACTAATATTTTTTGGAACACTTTGTATATGAAAGCTGAAGATTCTTATCATTTAATATATTAAAGCATAAAACGACACTATGACTTTTGTGACACCCAGTATAAAATTCTCTCAGTGGCTTTTAAAAATCCTTCATAACTTGCACCTTTTCTCTATTTCTAGTCTTCTTATACCTTATTCCCCCGTATGTGTTTTCCTTGGTTGTCCCTCATGCCTGGAATGCTCTTCTACTTCTTCTCTACTAGCTTCTCTGACTTTCTTCAAGTCTCATATAAAATCCCACCTTTTACAAGAAGACTTTTCTAAACCATTTTAATTGCCATGCCTTCCCCTAAAAAGTTGGTGTATGGAAGGAAACTTCTCAAGAGGTGGAAATGAGGAGGAACCTTCTAGATAGGAAAAAAAGTCAATTAAAGACACAGAGGCAAGAGACGAAGCTTCTTTCATTGTGCAAGAATAGCAAGAAGATTAGGTTGCAAAACTCTATATATCTTCTGTCTATTAATTATTTTCTTTCATTTCATAGTCTTTATCACTATAATTAGGGTATAGGCATAAAACAAGTACTATAAATATTTGCAGCTACCATGGGGAAGCCACGAATCCAAAAGATCCAAATTGCACTAAAATAGAACTGCAGTGAGCAAAAATCTAAAATCCTTTCAATAACTTCATAAATTTAAGTTATTATTTATTCTCTAATATGCTTTCCCAAATTATGGATACTTATAGATCAAACAGGAAGAAAAAAAGTGACTAAGGGGATATATGTTCTCTCTATCTTTATGCAGTGTCATTTGTAATCAAATTAATCTAAATTTAAACATATTTATAAAATTGAAAACTCACAAAATAGAGGTGAGGCTATGACATTTATTAAATTTTTACACCAGTATTTAAAAATATTACATTTTGATGTGAGAAAAAACTAAATTTATCTGTCTAAAGTTCAAGGCAAGCTATTAATCAAGTGAAATTTTAAAACTTGCTCTATTTGCTACTATCTCATTAATTACATGATATTAATGAGGCTTTTTTCATGAGTTGTGCTTTATTTTATGAGACAATGTATTTCACAGATTTATTCCTCTGTTAAGATACCAGAATTTCATAGTCCCATTGCATACTTATTTCAATATAATTTTCAAGACAAAATTTAATCCATAAATTTCATGATTAAGTATGTGAGATTTTGTTTTAAATACTTTTGAAACCCATCTATAATAGCATTTTTTACTGAAGAATGGAGAAAGGGAAGGAAGAGAAAGAGAGTGATAAAGGAATCCAATACAAATGAACCTAAAAATATTATAAAAAATGAAAGCTAGGAGACAAATCACTACATTAATCTTCACATATTATATAAGCATCTTCTTCTCTATTATATTAAATTATACATTTCATGTAATATCAACTGACTGTTTTTAAGTTATATTGTAGATGTCAATGGCTGCCTTTTCTATACAGAGAGAAATTTCATAAATTTACAGAATTCATGTAATACAATTTAAATGATCAAGAATTACTATTAAATACAAATATAATTCCCACTTGGTTTTTAGTTGATAGTTTTCTTCAACCCCCAAAAGATAAAATTGCAACAAATATTAATAATAATTAAGATATAGAAAAAGTTAATATTGTTTTAAAGAAAAAAACTGATATTTTGACTAAATTAAGGCCCTGAAACTTCTCTACTGTCCACCTTAGAGTCGTAGGTTCTAACTGAGTGGGTTAAGTTAACCCAAGTGAATACTTCTTAACTTTAGAGTGGCTTCAGCATCCACTAGGTCTAAGTTTCTATTTACTAGAAATCACAAGGTTTAAGAGAACCAGAAACTTAGAGCAACAGGAAGCCCCTCCTTTTCTATAAGATAAGCTACATAAGGATAGAAATATTTTCTCTAGTTTACATTGGCCAATTCTATATCACCTTGTTCCTTGTCTCTGTGGCAGATTTTTGGGCTTAGACTGTGAGCCCAACTCCCAGCCAATCAGAGAAGGGTCAGTCTGGAGGGTGGGAGAATTTCTGCATTAGGGCTATATAATCATGATTTGCTTTCTGTAGCTTGCTTCTCTTTTCTGACTTTTCATTGGGGTAGGGAGGCCCTTTCTCCCAAGATCATAAATAAACTTCTTTTTGCTTCAACCTTGAGAAATCTTTGAGTTATTTTGAGTAAGTAGTTTTCTGACCCAGACATAATTAATGAAATAGTCTTTCCTGTTATTTCAACTCTGCAATTTGGCTCCTTTGTTTTTCGTTCAAATGAAATTGCTTTCACTAAAATTGGAAATGGTCCTTTTGTCTCTGCTTTTTTGATATTATGTACATTATCAATTTTTGTAAAAAATAGCATGGGGTGCTCTAAATTATCTAATATCCATTTGGTTTATCTTTCTACTAGATGTGTCCAATAAAGACATTCAAATTTTCTACGGCTATTTTGTTACTATGAATGCCTTCGTTATATCAGTTTTTCCTTGGCGAATGTCAATACTATAGAAGTTACAGGATATACATTTTTAATATTTTTCCATGATTTTATTAGTATAATGTAATCCTTGTTTATTCTGTAAGGTTTTCTTTTTCTTTTCTTTTCTCGTTTTTGCTTTATCTGATAGAGTTATTGTAACTCCTCTTTTTGTTTTTACTTGATGTAAATTTTGTTCTAATCTCTGATTTTTATTCTATGTATGACTGATTTTTACATATATTTCTTAGAGCAACAAATTATGTAGTTTTGTTATGTTTTCTTTTTTCTTTTTTTGGTCTTTTTAGAGAGGGAAAGGCAAGGCAATTGGGGTTAAGTGACTTGCCCAAGGTCACACAACTAGCAAATGTTAAGTGTCTGAGGCCAGATTTAAACTGAGGTCCTCCTGACTCCAGGGCTGGTGCTCTATTCACTGCACCACCTAGCTACCCCTGGTTTTATTTTCTTATCCAAACTTTTACTCTTTCATTTTATTGTGTTGTTTACCCACTCACATAGATTATAATGAGTAAGATAATATTATTTTTAGCATTGTTTTGGTTTACTGAATTAGGATTTTTATGGTTCCCTTTTTTCTCTTTTAAACCAGTCAACTTATTTAGCACCTACTATGGTCCAGGCCCTGTGCTAAGTTCTGAGGGTACAAAAAAAGTTATTTTTTCGGCTCTCTTCTACTCACCCTTTATTTTTCTTTACCTTCCACTTGTCAGTTCATTTCCCACTTCTGGGTTTTTGCATAAATGATTGGTTCCTTTTTCTTTTTCCATTTTCTTAGTGCACTGTTTCCCTTTTTTAAAGCTCTTTTAATCCCTTTCAATTGAGTGGTTAATTAAAAATTCCTCCCGTCTCTCTCCTACCCTTCAACTTGTTTTCTTCATTAGGATTTTTTTTTTTTTTTGGTTACTCTATCTTTTTCTCTCTTCCCATCCCCCATTTAAAAAAAAAGTACAGGGGGCGGAGCCAAGATGGCAGAGTAGAAACAGCTCATCCAAGCCACTCTGACCCCAGATTCCCCCCAAACTATGTAAAAGGGGACTCTGAACAACTTTTGGAGCCTCAGCACCCACAGAATGACACAGAGAAGCTAACCTCCCGCTGAGGACAGCTCAGCAGCCTTGCAGGAAGGACCAGCACAGTGGTCTGGGAGCCGGCAGTGTGCAGAGCGTGGGGAAAGGAGACGAGCAGAGCCCAGGTCCGTGTGAGCCGAGGTTTTATTTATTTATTTTTTTTTGGTGAAAAAGCCATGGTCTTTTATTTCAGTCACTTATAAAATTCTTAAACTGTATCTTTTCTTTTTTCAGATGTCCTGTTCCAGTTGCAGGTATGTATTGAAAGGACTTTGGCTCCTTAATCTTGGTTTATAATTAGTGAATATTCAAAATATAAGTGTCTCCTGGCCTGCGAATTGTAGGGAGATCCAGCGATCAGTCTTGGGGGGTAATTGCTCTTGCTTTAACCTCCCTGGATCTAGATTGTGATCTAGGGTGGAAGTCGTGGGCGGGTTTACAACTTGCCAGAAACGGAAGTTGCCCCTCACACGTTCGGGACAAAAATTCCTCTATCTGGCCTTAAAGCCATAGTGTGACAACAAGCCCCAAAGTCAAGTAATTAAGTGGCAACATGCCGAGGCAAAGGAAACAGAAAAATGCAACCCTAGACTCCTATTTTGGGGGCATAGAGCGGGAAAAGGACTGTGAGGTCAGAAGTCCTGCTCCAAAAGCCCCAGGGGAAACCATGAGTGGGTTGCAGGCCATAGAGGACCTTAAGAAGGACTTTAAAAATCAAATAAGAGAAGTGGAGGAAAAATTGGAAAGAAAAATGAGAAGGATGCAGGAAAAGTATGAAATGAGGGTCAACAGCCTGACTGAGGAAAACAACACCTTAAATAATAGACTAACTCAAATGGCAAAGGAGGCCCAAAAGGGCAATGAGGAGAAGAATGCCTTAAAAATTCGAATTTGCCAGATGGAAAAAGAATCTCAAAAGTTCATTGAAGAGATTCATTCCTTCAGAGTTAGACTGGAGCAAATGGAAGCTAATGACTTTATGAGAAATCAAGATGCTGTTAAGCAGATCCAAACAAATGAAAGATTAGAAGGCAATGTGAAATATCTCATGGGAAAAACCACTGACCTGGAAAATAGATCCAGGAGAGACAATTTAAAAATTATTGGACTACCTGAAAGCCATGATCAAAGAAAGAACCTAGAAATCACCCTTCAAGAAATTCTCAAGCAAAATTGCCCTGATGTTTTAGATCCAGAGGGCAAAATAGAGGTTGAAAGAATCCACAGATCACCTCCTGAAAAAGATCCCAAAAAGAAAACTCCCAGGAATATTATAGCCAGATTCCAGAATCCCCAGATCAAGGAGAAAATACTACAAGCAGGCAGGAAGAAACAGTTTCAATATTGTGGAAACACAATCAGAATAGCCCAGGACCTGGCAGCTTCTACACTGAGGGATCGAAGGGCATGGAATATGATATTCCAGAGGGCAAAGGAACTGGGAATGAACCCAAGGGTCACCTACCCAGCAAAACTGAGTATCATGTTTCAGGGGAAAATATGGTCATTTAGTGGAATAGAGGACTTTCAAGCATTCTTGAGGAAAAAAACAGAATTGAATAGAAAATTTGACATCCAGACACAAGAAGCAAGAGATGCCTGAGAAGGTAATCAGGGAAAAGAAATCCAAAGGAACTTATCAAAGTTGAACTATTTACATTCCTATATGGAAAAGCAATACCTGTGACTGATGATATCTTTCTCACTATGAAAATAATGGAAGAAGGGTGTGTGGTCACATGAATACATATGTGAATGTGTGTATATGGTTACAGTTATATATGGATAGAGGGCATAGGTTGAATTTGTTGGGAAGGGAGAATACTCAAGGGATGAAATTATGAGGTGAGAGAGGAAAGTGGCAAGAGGAGATGTGGAGAGACAGGGTAGGGTAAACTATCTCATGTAGAAGAAGCAAGGGGAAGTGGTTGCAAGGGAGGAGGAGAATAGGAAGGCAGAAAAGGCAAAACCACATTCTCATTGAATTTGGTTCAGGGAGAGAATGACATACATACTAAATGGGATATCTCAACCTACAGCAGAATAGGGGGAAGGGGGATGAGAGGAGGGATGATGGAAGGGAGGGCATCCTTGGGGTGAGCGGAGGTTGGAAGTACCCACTATAGAAGAGGGACAGGATCATGTAGGGAATGGACCAGGTGGGGGGGTGGGATGAGTGGGAGGGAATTATAAGCACATAGCTAGACATGTACAACATATACTGAATTACTTATCTCCCCAGGGGGAATGGGTGACAAGGGAGGAAAGAAATGGATCTGAAATTCGAGGTCGTAACATTAAATGTTTCAAATATATATAAATACTATTATTAATACTCTTTTACTTATAATTGGGAGATAAGATGTGCCCGCATTGGGACACAAAGATTCACCTTCCTCTAATGGAAAAGTCGAAGGGGGTATGGGAGAAGGTATGGGAGAGAGCAGATTGGAGGAAGCGATATCTTGTGGGACTGCTATTCTGAGAGGGGAATAACGGGAGGAAAATGATTGTAACTCAAAATATGGCGGAAATGAATGATGTAAAACAGAAGTTAATAAAGCATTTGTTTATTAAAAAATGTTACATGTATTTTTTAAGTAATAAACATTTTGTTCTTTGTCCTTCCTTGGAACATAAATGTATAGCCAAGTAAAACAAATTTCAATTTTGGTTACGTTCAAATTTATTTATTCCACCACCTCTCATTCAAGAAGGCAGTATTCTTTGTTATCAGTCCCCTGGACTCATGGTTGATCATTATATTGATTAATGGTCTAAAGTCTCAAATTGCATTTACAGTGTTACTGTTATAGAGTAAATTGTTTTCCTGGTTTTATCACTTAATTCATACAAATATTCTTTAGTTTCTCTGAAACTTTTCCCTTCCTAATTTCTTACCATATAATAGCATTTCATTACATTCATATACCATCATCTATTAAATCATTCCCCATTCAATGGACACCTTCTTAGTTTCCAGTCCTTTGCTATCAGAAAAGGATTGCTGTAAATATTTTTTTTAAACACGGTTCCTTTTCCTCTTTCTTTTATCTCTTTATGGTTAGTAGAGGTATCATTTAGAATAAGGCCATGCACAATTAAGTAATATTTAAGGCATAGTTCCAAATTGTTTACTAGAACATCTTTACCAATTTACAGCTCCAACATCAGTGGGATAATGTGTCTGTTTTCCCACAACTACTACAACATTTACCGCTTCTCTCTCTTTTTTACAGTTTTGCCAATCTGGGGGTTGTGAGGTATAACCTCTGCATTACTTCACTTTTTAATTATTAGGCACTGGGAATGTTTTTATAGCTATTTCTTTCATTTTCATTAAAAAAAAGTTTTAAATTCCAGATTCTATCCCCTCCCCCTCCCTGCTGGAAGTGGATTGTATGCTTCATCATTAATACTTTGAGATTGTCTTACCATATTTCTGAGAAAAGCTAAGTCATTCACAATCAGGAAATTATATCTTGCTGAAAGGGACAATAGACAATGATGTTATATCAACACTAAACATATATGCAGCAAGTGGTATAATATCTAAATTTCTGAAGGAGAAATTGAATGGGTTACAGGAGAAAATAGAAAATAAAATTATACTAGTGGTGGACCTCAAATTTCTCCTCTCAGAACTAGATACCTCTAACCAAAAAAAAAAAAAAAATTAACATGAAAGAAGTTGAGGAAATGAATAAAATTCTGGAAAAGTTAGATATGATAGACCTCTAGAGAAAACTAAATAGGAATAGAAAAGAATATACATTTTTCCCCAAAAAGGAATCCAAAGTTGGATTACTGTGCTTCCTTTACTTACTCATGTTGCCACTCAATCGCTTGATTTTTGAGCTTTTTGCCACAGTAGAACTCTGCTTCCAGAGAGGAGAACTTTGTCCCAAATCTCTGGGGTTTTCATAGCTGCTGGAGCTATTAGTTGGATGCCCTCTCAGCAGCCTCCACAGGCTCTAGCACCTGGTCATATACCCTAGGACCTCCACCCAAGATCATGATCAAAGTCCAGATAAAGGCATGGAAGTGGTTGCAGGGCTGCCACACCTCCACCACTTCCAGCTCCAGGGGCAGGGGCCAGAGCCGCTTCTCCATCCCCCCCACACCCTAGTTCCAACAGAGTTCTACTCTGACTTCTCATGTTTTCTTTGGCATTTTGGGGTTGATAATTCTAGAAACCACCACAGCTACTGGTAATCTACTCTCTTGAATCTGCTGCTTCCACTGGTAGGGGACACCCTGGGGCTGAAACCCTGGGCTCATGGCTGCAGGCTAGGGATTGGGGGGAGCTCAGCTTGGCTCCCAGTGTGCTGCGATGGACCCATCATTTCCTTCTGCCAGGCTGCTTTCAGTGGGAGATTTGTTTCTCTCTGTCACTTTGTGAGTTCTGTAGCTCTAAAGTTTGTTTAGAGTCGTATTTTATAGGTATTTGAGGCATATATAGGTGTTTGGTCATAAACTCTCCCACTACAAATAGAAATAAGTAACTTCTTCCTCGCTACACAAAATTGACTGTGATGTGGCATTTTCTTTCCGGGTCATTTATCTATTTGGAACTTAAATGTTGTGAGGTGTTGGTTTAAACCCAATTTCTGCAAATTTGTCCAGTTTTCCTGGAAATTTTGCTTAAGAGTAGATCTTTACCAAAATATATGACGTCTTTGGGTTTGTCAGACATTGTACTAATAGTCTTGTATTATTTTATATGCTGTATACCTCCTGTTAAAAACTATTTTGTGGGAGTATTCATATAATTCTTGTGTGCATACTGAGAGGTTGACTCAGTATTTTAGACATTCTTTGGTTATTTATCTATGGAATTCTATGGAATTTCTCTTTCTATCACTTCCTGACTAGTTTTCTTGGTAATATGCAGAAATACTGGTGATTGACATGCATTTATTTTATAACTTACTGCATTACTAAAGTTTTCTTTCAATTATTTTTAGTTGATTCAGGGATTTCCAAGTAAATCATTATATTCTCTTCAAAATGGGATGTCTGCTTATTCCATCAATTTATTTTTCTTGTCTTATTGTGGTAGCTAGCATTTTTTGGTAATAATTCTCATCCTCCTTACTTGCCCCCAGATCATTCTGGAAAGTCCTCCAGATTATCCATATTACAAATAATTCAGGCTCTTGGTTTTAAATATATACAACTTATAAAAAGAAAAGGTTCATTTATTCCTAAGTTCCCCAGTGATTTTCAGCAGAAATAGATGTTGTTTCATGTCAAAACTTTGATATATCGATTTCTCTCATGCTGAATCTCAGAATTTCCCAAAATGCTGAGAGTTCCCCAAAGCACAAGTAGGTGGATTACTTTTTGTCCTTAGATACAGTGTGGGAGACTGGTTAGGAGAAATCCTAAGTGGTAGCTAGTAATTATCATCATCCACTGTTTTATTTCATAAGGCTTTTACCTTGTTGAGTTTCTTGCTTTATTAGCCTGGGGAAACAGCTGCAATTGATCCACCTCTGGTTTCTAATTCCTATTTATTTTGTTAGAGATTCAATGGGATTAGAGAAAATATCTAGTCCTTATCTTGCTGGCCCCTAGATGTTGCTAGGTGGAGCAATGAAGTTTTTTTTTTTTTATCATTTTGCCTTTTCAATCATGTCTGAATTTATGAATCCATTTATAGTTTCCCTGGCAAAGATACTGGAGCGGTTTGCTTTCTTTTCCAGATCATTTTACATACAAGGAAACTGAGGCAAATAGGGTTAAATGACTTACCCAGGATCACACAGCTAGTGAGTACCTACTCCTCACTCCAGGGCTAACACTCTATTCATTGTGTCACCTAGCTGCCCCCAAAAGCTAGAGTATTAGACACTAATTCAGTCTCAAGATACTAACTCTGTGACCCAGAGAAGATCAGTTAGAATTTTCATCTCAGTTTCCTCATCTGTTAAATATGGATAATAAAAATAACAGCACATTTCTTCTCCCCCTCCCCAATAATGTTATGAAGATAAAATTAAGTAATATTTGTTAAGTGCTTTGCAGAACTTAAAGATCTACATAAATACTAGACAGCTTGTTAGCCATATATCCTTGAAAACCACCAATATTTTCTTAATTACTAGATTTGATAGTCTTTTTGGTTGCTGATCTTAACATATGTGCTGCATTAGATGTTGTTGAAGATTCTCTCCTCTCGGATTCTCCCTTGTCTCTGAGACAATGCTCTCATGTGGTTCTTATCCTACTTGTCTAACTACTGCTTAATGTTTTTTGTTTTTTTTTTCCCTGCTGGTTCATCTTTCATATTGTGTTACTAGCTGTAGGTATTCTCATAGGCTCTGTCCTAGGCCGCTTTAATTTATCTTTATCTCTCCATGGCCTCATCAACTCCAGTAGATTAAATGGTCATCTATCGGCTGATGATTCTCATATCTATCACTAGATGCCTATTAAATATTTCAAACTGTATATTGCTGAGACATTTTAAACTAATCATGTTCCAAAGGAGGCATCATATTTTCTCCTAAACCTACATTCCCTTCCAAACTTCTCTATTTTGGGCAAAGGCATCATTGTTTTTTCTTGCTTCTCAGTTTAAAATTCTTGGTATATTGTTTTGGCCTTATTGCTCTCTCTCAGTTGCCAAATTGCCTCTTAGTTGCCAAATCTTCCCATTTCAACCTCTACAACATCTCTCCATTCACATAGCTACCACCTCTGTCGAGGGTCTCATAACCTGTAGTATAAATTACTGCAATGGCCTTCTCATTTTTCTCCCTGCCTCAAGTCTTTTCCCACTCCACTAGATCTTATAAATAGCTGCTGAAGTGATATTCATTGAATACCAATCTAGATATCAATTTTTCATCCCCCACTTATTAAAATATAGTACCTCCCCACTTCCTCTAGGGTCAGATATAAACTCTAGTTTTGCAAAAGACCTTTAAAACATTGCCCCATTTTATCCTTCCAGTCTTAGTGTGTATTATTTTCTCTCCTGCAGTCTGATCAAGAGAAAAGCAGCCTTCACACTTGGAAGTCCATTTTCTGTCTCTGTGTTGTCTTTGCCCTGGGTGTTGTCATGATAGAAATTAAGATAAACTGAGGCAATAAAGCTCTGAGCATGTTCCCTTTATTAGCAAAGCCAGCATTTGCCAATAAATAAGGTTAATGGGTCCTCAGTAGCCAAAGATCCCTTAAGGATGATAGGATCTTTTATAGTGATTGACATAGGTATGTCTTCTTCAGATTGGCTAAATAGTTCAATGAGGGAGAGGGCTAAGTATCATCTCAGGTCCTTCCCTTTCATTTTTGGGTGATTAGATCAATCCTTAGGGAATGGGATTAGTCTGCAGACAAAGGGAGTTGCTACAACAGTATAGGTTGATAAATGGAATGTGGGCAGTTAGTGAAGTTAAAGATGGAGGTACAGGTCACAAAAATAGAATTGTGACCCAAGTGAACTGAGGTTACACTTGTAGGGGTAAAGGGTTTAGATTCACATGGGGAAGGAAATTAAATTAAAAGGAATTAAATCTATGTTGGCTTAAGTCTTAACAAATAGAATTAAAAATCAATTTTCAATTTCACACTGTCCTCCATACTGGGACTGCACTCCCTGCTTTACCTCATTGGATCCCTTTCTTCCGTACAAGATACAGCTCAAGTATAACATGAAATGTGTCCTAGTTCCCACAATCCCTTAACTGCTAGTGCCTAATTCCCAAACTACTGGTGTAGGTGCTTGTGGTCTTTCCTTTTAGATTGTAAATTCCTTTGAGAATAGGGAACTGTTTCCTTCACTGAATTTGTATCCTCAGTACCTGTCCTATTTGATTGATTGGGTAATGAAGAACAAAGAAAATGTCAACAATGGGTATTGCTACACTTTCTTAACATTCATAAGGTAGTTGGCCTTGGGTCATTTGAAGAGCTGAAAAATGTTAGGCTTAGCTGTTATCTTTTCAAATTTAGGGGTATTTTTTCCTTTTGTTATGTGCTTTTAAAATTCTGAATTCTCCTGTCCCATTGTTTGAGATAAGAATTGCCTTTTCAAATATTAGCACAGGTTCTGATTATTTTAGCATTAATACTACACACTTTGCAGTTTCAAAATTATAGCTTGATCATTTTCATTCGTAGCATATAATTATTTTAAAATTATAGTTTAAGTATTTTCACTCATTGCATTCAATATTTTTCTATGGAACAAAGATTATTTTGCATTCCTATAGGAAAAAACTTTGCCCAAAAAAATTTTCAAATGTATTTGATGCATCATACTATATACATCTTTGAGATACAAAATATTATATGTGTATATGTGTATGTATGTACACACACATATATACTTGCATATGTGTGTATGTGTATGCCTAAATCACAATAGAAAAAGGGCAACTGAAATAAAATTGTACACAAATCATTGCTACTGAATGGAATAAAAGTGAAAACTTCTCAGATAACATTTCAGAAATCTGAATAGAATTGTAATAAAGCACCAATGACTTAGCAACCTAGGCTGGGAGCCTGAGACCCTTGCCTTACTTGTCTGGTCATAAGTTGAAGTTTTTGCTAAACTTAGCTAAGCGTAGGAGGGGAAAGCACAGACCCTGCAAATTTAACCACAGGCCCAAATGCTCCAGACTTGTTCTCCTGATCACCATCTGACCTGTGCAAATATAAAATTGGAAATCCTGTTGCAGAATTCCTGGCATATCACCATGTCCTAAAATCCCCATGATTCATAAGATATTGTCTTTCACATAATATTGATATTGTTAGAACATTATCTTCTGCTTTCATATCTAATTTGATACTGATGACATATTTTGTTTGTTTTATGTCCACTAGACATGTACCCTCTGCTTTTTGATATTACTAATATTTCACCTTCAACACTAGCAGATTTTTGTGGTTAAGATTGTGTGCCTTAGTTCCTTATTAACAGGTACAGGAAAGAATGAGGAGGGGGGAGAAGGAGTGGCCTTTTGGCTATATAACCAAGCTTTGCATTTTGTATTTTGCCTCTCCTACTAGAGTTCCTCTAGTAACGCAATTGCCCTTCTTGCAAGAAGAAATAATTAAATAAATCCTTCCTGTCTCTACTTAGAGATATCTCTGCTTATTTTATTTTGGGCAAGGGTCATCTTGTCCCACACAACTACCAAAGTGATCTATCTAAAGTGCAGGTTTAATGACCTTCTTCCCGCTCCTCCCCATTATGTTAATAATAATCTTCAGTAAATTGCAGTGGCTCCCTATGACTTGTAGGACCAAATATACCAAAAAAAAAAACAAAACAAACAAAAAAACAAAACAAAAACCCAAACCCTCAAAAACCTGGCCCCTGTGCTCACACTTTATTCTCCTTTATGCTCTGTAATCCCTAGCTTCTTTGCTGTTCCTTTCACAAGATATTCCATCTCCAGAATGGATAGTTTCTTTGTTCTGGAATACTCTCTCTTTTCACTTCAACCTCCTGACTTCCTGGTTCCTTCAAGTTTCAGTTAGTATTCTTTGTTGTTGTTGATTCCTTTCAGTAGTCTCTGACTCTTGGTAACCCCAATTGGGGTTTTCTTGGCAAAGATACTGCAGTGGTTTGCCATTTTCTTCTATAGCTCATTGTATAGATAATGGAAACTGAGGCAAATGGCATTAAGTGACTTGCTCAAGGTCACACAGTAAGTGTCTGTGAAGACCTGAAGGTCTTTCTGACTTCAGACCTGGAGATTTGTCCAATGTTCCACCAATTAATATTCTACCTTCAGGAAAAAAAGTTTTTCCTCATCCACCTTCCCTGTAGTAAGGCTACCACCTTCCCTCTGACAAAGCCTCCTAGCCACCCTGTATCAATTTAATTTGTATGTAGGTATTAGCAAGTTTTCTTTTCTTTTTTTTTTCTTTTGTCTATTAGAATGGAAACTCCTTGAGGGCAAGTGACAGTTTTTGCTTTTCTTTGAATCCTCAGTGCTTAGCAAAAGGTCTGGCATAAAGAACAGCTCAATAAATTTTTTTTTTGAATGACTAGTTACCAGACTCAGAACTGGGCTTGTTTTTTGTTTGTCTTTGCAAAGACCTTGGGGGAATGAAGTTAAAACAAAATTAATTTAATATTACATCAAGAAAGAGAAAATGAGAAGGATGCAGGAAAAGTATGAAATGAGGGTCAACAGCCTGACTGAGGAAAACAACACCTTAAAAATAGACTAACTCAAATGGCAAAGGAGGCCCAAAAGGGCAATGAGGAGAAGAATGCCTTAAAAAGTCGAATTTGCCAGATGGAAAAAGACTCTCAAAAGTTCACTGAGGAGATTCATTCCTTCAGAGTTAGACGGGAGCAAATGGAAGCTAATGACTTTATGAGAAATCAAGATGCTGTTAAGCAGATCCAAACAAATGAAAGAGTAGAAGGCAATGTGAAATATCTCATGGGAAAAACCACTGAGCTGGAAAATAGATCCAGGAGAGATAATTTTAAAATTATTGGACTACCTGAAAGCCATGATCAAAGAAAGAACCTAGAAATCACCCTTCAAGAAATTCTCAAGGAAAATTGCCCTGATGTTTTAGATCCAGAGGCAAAATAGAGGTTGAAAGAATCCACTGATCACCTCCTGAAAAAGATCCCAAAAAGAAAACTCCCAGGAATATTATAGCCAGGTTCCAGAATCCCCAGATCAAGAAGAAAATACTACAAGCAGCCAGGAAGAAACAATTTCAATATTGTGGAAACACAATCAGAATAGCCCAGGACCTGGCAGCTTTTACACTGAGGGATCGAAGGGCATGGAATATGATATTCCAGAGGGCAAAAGAACTGGGAATGAACCCAAGGGTCACCTACCCAGCAAAACTGAGTATTTTGTTTCAGGGGGAAAATATGGTCATTCAGTGGAATAGAGGACTTTCAAGCATTCTTGAGGAAAAAACCAGAATTGAATAGAAAATTTGACATCCAGACACAGGAAGGAAGAGATGCCTGAGAAGGTAATCTGGGAAGAGAGATCAAGGGGAACTTATCAAAGTTGAACTATTTTCATTCCTATATGGAAAAGCAATAACTGTGACTGATGATATCTTTCTCACTATGAAAATAATGGAAGAAGGGGGTGTGGCCATATGAATACATATGTGAATGTGTGTGTATATGGTTACAGTTATATATGGATAGAGGGTATAGGTTGAATTTGTTGGGAAGGGAGAATACTCAAGGGATGAAATTATGAGGTGAGAGAGGAAAGTGGCAAGAGGGGATGGGGAGAGACAGGGTAGGGTAAACTATCCCATGCAGAAGAAGCAAGGGGAAGTGGTTGCAAAGGAGGGGGAGAATAAGGAAGGCTAAAAAGGCAAAACCACATTCATATTGAATTTGGTTCAGGGAGAAAATGACATACATACTAAATGGGATATCTCTACCTGCAGCAGGATAGGGGGAAGGGGGATGAGAGGAGGGATGATGGATGGGAGGGCATCCTTGGGGTGAGGGGAGGTTGGAAGTACCCACTATAGAAGAGAGACAGGATCATGTAGGGAATGGACCAGGTGGGGGGTGGGATGAGTGGGAGGGAATTATAAGCACATAGCTAGACATGTACAACATATACTGAATTACTTATCTCCCAAGAAGGAATGGGTGACAAGGGAGGAAGGAAATGGATCTGAAATTCGAGGTCATAACATTAAATGTTTCAAATATATATAAATACTATTATTAATACTCTTTTGCTTGTAATAGGGAGATAAGATGTGCCCGCATTGGGACACAAAGATTCACCTTCCTCTAATGGAAAAGTCGATGGGGGTATGGGAGAAGGTATGGGAGAGAGCAGATTGGAGGAAGCGATATCTTGTGGGACTACTATTCTGGGAGGTTGGGTAGGGGAATAATGGGGGGAAAATGATTGTAACTCAAAATCTGGCGGAAATGAATGATGTAAAACAGAAGTTAATAAAGCATTTGTTTAAAAAAAAATAAGTTTTTACAAAAAAAAAAAAAGAAAGAGAAAAAGTTGGGGCAGGTAGGGGGCAAAGTGAGTAGAGTGCTGGCGCTGGAATCAGAAGGAGCTGAGTTCAGATCTGGCCTCAGACACAACACACAGAAACAAAAACCTAGCTGTGTGACCTTTGGCAAGTTATTTAACCCCAATTGCCCTCCAAAAATCAAAAATAAATAAATAAAAAAAAATTTAAAAAAAAGAAAGAAAGAGAAAAAGTAAGGTTTCCCTCTCTCTACCACCATGTAGCAGCAAACACCCCAGCATCCCGAGGATTGCTGCCAACTCAGGTTCTTAGATCTGCTTTTCTAAAGGAAAGCAACTCAAAATGGGTTAACAACCTTGCTTTAATCAATAAAACATATCATTTACCTAGTTCAGGGCAAAAAATAAGCACCCCTGAATTCAGATTATACAAGCAGGTTACAAGCAAAAGTTACAAGACAGAAACATTTCAGCAGATAGGCCTCCAACTGTCCAATCATTACATCCATACCTACTCAGTTACCAGAAAGGGAAGCATCAATATCTGGGTTTTTCAAAGCCAGGGGGTTCTCAATAGCTGCCCAGAGTCTCATCTGGTTAAGTCACACAACACTTTTCAAAGTGAGGCCCAAAACTAAGCCTCACATCAGGGATTATATAGTCTTCTTCTGGCTCAGAGAATGTCACAACCCTCTTGACCCCACTGCCCAATCACAAAATATCTCCTGAAAAACAAGCCTTCTGCCACAGGCTCCAGGTGCACTTAAGCCTATTAAATGGCCTAGGGGCAGGGAAGATCTTATACAATACAATCTTAGAAAGATGGTAAAAACATAAATTTACACTCTCATTACACACCACTGATAGATTATGAAAATATAGATCATTTCACTTCATTTTCTGTCTATATTTATTTTTTCAACTTTTGTTTTATTGCAATAACTAGTATTTCTACTATATCATATACTAGCTGAGACTGTGGGCAACTTTGCTTTTTACCAATTCAATTGTAAAGGCTTTCAGTGTCTCTCCTTTAAAAATACTGATAGTTCTTGGTTATAGTTACAAACTTTTATCACGATCTGTAACTAAGAGGTCCATTTATAGCCTATGTTTTTAGTGTTGTTAAGAAATAAGTATTATATTTTGTGAGGCTTTTTTGCTGTTGATAGGGAAATTTCTGTTGGCATCTATTGATAGGAGATAACATTATATACTTGTAGCAGCAAGCACCCCAATATCCCCAGGGTGACTGCCAATACAGGTTCTTAGATATGCTTTTCTAAAGGAAAGCAACTCAAAATCAGTTAGCAAGCTTACTTTAATCAAACAAACATATATTACCTAGTTCGGGGGAAAAAGGTCAGCACCCCGAACTTCAGAGTTACAGAACTTACAGATCAAACAGACAGGCTTCCAAACTGTCCAACCATTATATCAGTACCAAATCACAGTTACCAGAGAGGGAAGCATCAACATCTGGGTTTTCAAAGCTGGGGGGCTCTCAACAACTGCTTTCCAGAGTCTTATCTGGTCAAATCACACAATACTTCTCAAAGTGAGCCCCAAAGCAAAGCCTAAAATCAGGGATTATATAGTATTCTCCTGGCTCAGAGAATGGAACCACCCTCTTGACACACAGCCCAATCACACAGGATCAAGGTGTGGTCATTCCTGAAAACCAAGCCTCCTAACACAGGCTCCATGTGACCTCATTCAGCCTATTAGGGGGCAGAGTATACTTTCAAATTAAATAAGGTTCTCAGAGTCACTTAAGTCAATCAAAGTCTCTTAAGCCAATCAAAGGGCCTAGGGGTAGGGAAGATCTTCAAATCTGCATTTCCATTACAATACTGAATCAAGAGTTGTTCTCAGAGTTAAGAAGACCTGAATTCAAGTAATTTCATTAATGTACATTGGCAATATGGCCTTGGGCAAATCACTTAGATTCTGGTTCTGCAGGTCCCTGTAAAAACTCTAAGTTGCAAATAAATGAAAATGTAGAGAAAATTCCTTACCAGTAGCTCTGTACACTGGTGAGATCATGTCTAGTGAAAAACAAAACAAAATGGTAATGGCAAAAACAAAACTTCTGTTCTAATCTTGTGATTTGTATTAATAATGTGATTTATCATGTTCATTTGTAGGGTTTCTAATGTTAATCTATCCCTTCATTCTTGGTTTAAAACCCAATAATTTGGACATGGTTAATATTGGCCTATAATTTTGTTGTGTTAATATTTTATTTATTGTGTTTTTTATTAGAATTTATTAGTGACATTGGTCTATATATTTTTATTTTATCTTTTGCTGTTAAGAGTGTCAGCATTATTGTTTTTAAGGTATTTTATCAAACAGTTCATATAAAATTTTGTTAATTGATATAATTTGCTTATAATTTCACCTGTCCCCTGCTTTTTTTTCCCCTTTGGGGTTTATTTGTAACTTATTCCTTT
This sequence comes from Gymnobelideus leadbeateri, assembly GCA_011680675.1. Classification (NCBI taxonomy): domain Eukaryota; kingdom Metazoa; phylum Chordata; class Mammalia; order Diprotodontia; family Petauridae; genus Gymnobelideus; species Gymnobelideus leadbeateri. Next base: position 93,028 of record WOXC01010506.1, read on the forward strand.
TCTGTTTCTGATATTAAGTTATTTAGACTCTCCAGTTCTTATTCTTTTACTAAGGGTATTTATTTCTTTATTTTTTGATAAATAGTCTTATATTTCTTTTCATAGTATTCCAAGATCATGGGTTTAGAGACAGAAGAGACTTTGGAAGCCATGAAGTACAATCTCCTACATTTGTACCTTACTTTTTCCAAGAAGAAAATAGAGGCCCAAAAAGGTCAAGCAACTGACTTAAGGTCATACAGATAGTAATTTGTAGGGCAGGAGTTCAAATTCAGGGCCTGTTATTCCAAATTCAGTACTTTTGCAACTCTGCCATTGTTTCACTTAAAACACATAGGAGGCACTGGAGTTTGGGACTCCAGCCTCTAATAGGTTCACTCTTGGTCTGGCCAGAGAGGTAGATACCTTCAGAGGGGATAATAATAAGCTTTATTTTAGTCTAGTCTTCTCAAAGAAAGTTGCTGATAATGGGAGCACCAACCCCTACAAAATTCTCTAAAAACCCTTCTTGCAGGGGCCAGTGTGGCGGGGGAGGGGTCAACAACCCCTACATCTTATGGGGTCAGTTGAGACAGGCACAGCTTATTCTCTGCCCTAAACCCCCTCAAATCTAAGTGGGAGCCAAATTCAGGGAGGTACATGTATTCCTCTATGCATTGCCCAAATCCTAAATGGGTTTCCCCAGGGGTTCCCCTATGAATTCCCCACAGTTTCCCCTCTGGATTCCCCTCAGGCCCTGATGGGGGTCAGTCAAAGCACATAAAGATTCCCCTATATATTCCCCATGGTTTCCCCGCCTCAATAACCAGCATCCACTTGCTTTATAGGGCAATATACAAAGAAGGCATCTTGACAACATTAACCTCACAGGTTAACTTTAGCAATATTGTCATTTCTGTGCAAGCATAGTAAATATCAATTATATCACCCTCATATCTCATGGCTCAGCCTCAGTAGGACTGTTTGTCACTGTGATTTAGGAATTAATATCTAGGAACCCTGGGGCTATTCTGGGAGTTATGTCTAACACCTGGAAACTAAACATTGCCATGACCATGGATCCTGAGAAACAACTCTTTTTTTTTTTTCATATGACCACACACCCTTCTTCCATTATTTTCATAGTGAGAAAGATATCATCAGTCACAGTTATTGCTTTTCCATATAGGAATGTAAATAGTTCAACTCTGATAAGTTCCTTTTGATTTCTTTTCCCTGATTACCTTCTCAGGCATCTCTTCCTTCTTGTGTCTAGATGTCAAATTTTCTATTCAATTCTGGTTTTTTCCTCAAGAATGCTTGAAAGTCCTCTATTCCACTGAATGACCATATTTTCCCCTGAAACAAAATACTCAGTTTTGCTGGTAGGTGACCCTTGGGTTCATTCCCAGTTCTTTTGCCCTCTGGAATATCATATTCCATGCCCTTCGATCCCTCAGTGTAGAAGCTGCCAGGTCCTGGGCTATTCTGATTGTGTTTCCACAATATTGAAATTGTTTCTTCCTGGCCGCTTGTAGTATTTTCTCCTTGATCTGGGGATTCTGGAACCTGGCTATAATATTTCTGGGAGTTTTCTTTTTGGGATCTTTTTCAGGAGGTGTTCTGGGGGCAGAGTGGCTTGGATGAGCTGTTTCTACTCCGCCATCTTGGCTCCGCCCTGAGAAACAACTCTTTTTTTTTTTTAAACAAATGCTTTATTAACTTCTGTTTTACATCATTCATTTCCGCCAGATTTTGAGTTACATTCATTTTCCCCCCATTATTCCCCTACCCAACCTCCCAGAGCAGTAATCACATAAGATATCGCTTCCTCCAATCTGCTCTCTCCCATAACTTCTCCCATACCCCCATCGACTTTTCCGTTAGAGGAAGGTGAGTCTTTGCATCCCAATGCCTGCACATCTTATCTCCCTATTACAAGCAAAAGAGTATTAATAATAGTATTTATATATATTTCGAACTTTTAATGTTATGACCTCAAATTTCAGATCCATTTCCTTCCTCGCTTGTCACCCATTCCCTCTTGGGAGATAAGTAATTCAGTATATGTTGTACATGTCTAGCTATGCAAAACATTATCATAGTAGATATATTGTACAAGGCTGCTTATAATTCCCTCCCACTCATCCCACCCCCCACCTGGTCCATTCCCTACATGATCCTGTCCCTCTTTTATAGTGGGTACTTCCAACCTCCCCTCACCCCAAGGATGCCCTCCCATCCATCATCCCTCCTCCCATCCCCCTTCCCCCTATCCTGCTGCAGGTTGAGATATCCCATTTACTATGTATGTCATTTTCTCCCTGAACCAAATTCAGTTTGAATGTGGTTTTGCCTTTTTAGTCTTCCTTATTCTCCCCCTCTTTTGCAACCACTTCCCCTTGCTTCTTCTGCATGGGATAGTTTACACTACCCTGTCTCTCCCCATCTCCTCTTGCCACTTTCCTCTCTCACCTCATAATTTCATCCCTTGAGTATTCTCCCTTCCCAACAAATTCAACTTATGCCCTCTATCCATATATAACTGTAACCATATACACACACATTCACATAAGTATTCATATGACCATACCCCCTTCTTCCATTATTTTCATAGTGAGAAAGAAATCATCAGTCACAGTTATTGCTTTTCCATATAGGAATGTAAATAGTTCAACTTTGATAAGTTCCTTTTGATTTCTTTTACCTGATTACTTTCTCAAGCGTCTCTTCCTTCTTGTGTCTGGGTGTCAAATTTTCTATTCAATTCTGGTTTTTTCCTCAAGAATGCTTGAAAGTCCTCTATTCCACTGAATGACCATATTTTCCCCTGAAACAGAATACTCAGTTTTGCTGGGTAGGTGACCCTTGGATTCATTCCCACTTCTTTTGCCCTCTGGAATATCATATTCCATGCCCTTCTATCCCACAGTGTAGAAGCTGCCAGGTCCTGGGCTATTCTGATTGTGTTTCCACAATATTGAAATTGTTTCTTCCTGGTTGCTTGAAGTATTTTCTCCTTGATCTGGGGATTCTGGAACCTGGCTATAATATTCCTGGGAGTTTTCTTTTTGGGGTCTTTTTCAGGAGGTGATCGGTGGATTCTTTCAACCTCTATTTTGCCCTCTGGATCTAAAACATCAGGGCAGTTTTCCTTGAGACTTTCTTGAAGGGTGATTTCTAGGTTCTTTCCTTGATCATGGCTTTCAGGTAGTCCAATAATTTTTAAATTGTCTCTCCTGGATCTATTTTCCAGCTCAGTGGTTTTTCCCATGAGATATTTCACATTGCCTTCTAATCTTTCATTTGTTTGTATCTGCTTAACAGCGTCTTGATTTCTCATAAAGTCATTAGCTTCCATTTGCTCCAGTCTAACTCTGAAGGAATGAATCTCCTCAGTGAACTTCTGAGATTCTTTTTCCATCTTGCAAATTCGGTTTTTTAAGGCATTCTTATCCTCATTGCCCTTTTGGGCCTCCTTTGCCATTTGAGTTAGTCTATTTTTTAAGGTGTTGTTTTCCTCAGTCAGGCTGTTGACCCTCATTTCATACTTTTCCTGCATCCTTCTCATTTCTCTTTCCAATGTTTCCTCCACTTCTCTTATTTGATTTTTAAAGTCCTTCTTAAGGTCCTCTATGGCCTGCAACCTGCTCATGGTTTCCCCTGGGGCTTTTGGAGCAGGACTTCTGACCTCACAGTCCTTTTCCCGCTCTTTGCCCCCAAAATAGGAGTCTAGGGTTGCATTTTTCTGTTTCCTTTGCCTTGGCATGTTCATGTTGCCGCTTAATTACTTGACTTTTGGGCTTGTTGTCACACTATGGCTTTAAGGCCAGATAGAGGAATTTTCGTCCCAAACATGTGGGGGGCAACTTCCGTTTCTGGCAAGTTGTAAACCCACCCACAACTTCCACCCTAGATCACAATCCAGATCCAGGGAGGTTAAAGCAAGAGCGATTACCCCCCAAGACTGATCGCTGGATCTCCCTACAAATTTGCAGGCTGGGAGCGGGAGCTGCCTCTGAAAACTACAAAATGGCGTTTGTCCTCAGTGGCTTCTAGCCCCCAGGGGAGGGAGCCGACGCATTCCCTAATACCAGTCCCAAAGTCCATAGGACACTAACCTCTTACTTTGTCCTAGGCAAGTCTATGTTGATAGTTCTGGAATCGCCACAGCTCCTGGTGTTCTGGGGTTCCTCCAGCTGGCTGCTGGCCCTGCCGCCCTGGGGCTAAAACCTCGGCTCATGCGGACCTGGGCTTGGCTCGGCTCGGCTCCTGTGCTCTGTGCGCTGCAAGCTGCCAGGTCCCAGACCACTGCTCTGGTCCTTCCTGCAGGGCTGCTGGGCTGTCCTCAGCGGGAGTTTAGCTTCTCTGTGTCGTTCTGTGGGTGCTGGGGCTCCAGACGTTATCCAGAGTCCCCGTTTACATCGTTTGGGGGGGAATGTGGGGGCAGAGTGGCTTGGATGAGCTGTTTCTACTCCGCCATCTTGGCTCCGCCCCGAGAAACAACTCTTAAAAGGATATTTTCCTCAATTTTTCATCTGTAAAAATAAGCTAGAGAAGAAAATGGCAAACCAATCCAGTGTCTTTGCTAAGAAAATCCTAAAATGAGGCCTGGAGAGCTGGACCTGAACAACACCATTTTTATTTAAAATTTTCTTTTAGGTGAAATATGATATTAAATGAAACTATTTACTCACATACACATATAGGAAGTAAAATAAAGAGATTTTTTTTTTTTCATGAGGAATGTGATCTAATGGATAACTAGTCAGTTTCTGAACAAGGAAAACTTTGGTTCATGTCCAGGCTCTGACATGTTGACTGTGTTATATTGGACAAATTTCATACCATCTCAGTCCTTCCCTACCTTTATAATCTCAGTGGTAGAGGAGGTACCAACTTGCATTGATAAGGTGCTATAAGAGGGAGCTGCTCACGAAGGGTTCCCTTTACTGACAAAATGATAGTCTCCATCCCTGATTTATTTGTCACAAAGAAAATTTTGTTCAATACAAAATACTTTAATATCTTGAAGTTGTTGAATGTTTAAATCAATTGGTGAGAACTTTGAATATGTTTCTGGTAAAACAAAATTCTTGACATAGTTTTTGAAAGAAATAACTACATATGATGTTCAGCTCTTCAGGCTGTTTCTTACTTGGATCTGATTGAGAGTAGGACTCAGAATCCTAATTAACAGAGATAAGTTGTTATAAAGAGAATCAAAGCCTTGTGAGTACATTTAGTAATTACAAAGATAAGCCTCACCAAAGATACACCTATGTGTGTATATGTATATATGTATATATACATATATATGTATATATATTATTTTTCCTTTACATAGAAATCAGTTTGGTTCCTGTGGGAAATAACTAACTCATTTTCACTGGTTGTAGTTGCTGATTTTTTTTTTTCCTGACAAGTCTGAAAAGGGTTACCCAATTCAAACCCTGCTTATTTATTTTGGTCAGTGGGAATTATTCCTTCAGCTTTCCCTGTCAGATTCTTCATATGTTCTATAATACTCCTTCCCTTTCCTTACTGATCCCCAGCTATTTGCTCTTCTCTTCCAAATGAACATTTTTTTGTTTCACTTTTACTACTATTTTTGGAATATTTCAATAGTGTTATATAGTCACATAGCTGACTATATACAAATACCAATTTGAGAATCCCTGTCTTAAACCAGAATATTTTTTCATCATATTGTGGGTTTTACTGTGTCTTCTCATTTCTTCAGTCTCTTCACCTGGTCAAGGTCCTTCCCCCTTGCTATTTCTTCTGATCCTCTCTTGGCTCTGCAGTTATTGGAGTTATTGACTTTCTAATTCCTCAGCATAGAGAACCTCCAGAGAATGAAAGGGAACAGCCTCACACAGTTCTTACTCATCAATATGGACCAAAGCAGCAAGGAACCTTGTCTGATAGTAACTTGATGGCCCTTTCTCCTTGGTACCAAGCCAGAGAGTGTGGAAGCTTTGGCCAGTCCAGGACCTTTCCTGGACTTAGATTTGGAGATCCATGATGGATATTATTTTGTATATTTCCCCCCGTGGCATTACCATACTCTGATTTCTTTTCATTCTTTTATTTCTTGATATTTTACTTCATTTGGCACAGTTTGTTACTCTTGAGACTCAATTTAAACTATTTCAAAACTCAATTCAAGTTGAATCATGTTATAGTCCTTAGGAGATTCATAAAACACCCACACACCTACATACACAAAAGATCCAAGTTTGAGCCAAGGACTTTGTGTGAATCCCTAAAGATTGTTCTTAGAGGTCTATTGGATGCACATTGCGATGTGCATAGGCTTGGAGGAGAAAACCCGCACACAATTCTGGAAGGTGATAGGAATTCCTGATGGTCCCTGAGACATATTTTAAGAAGATTAAACAAATGCTTTGCTTTTTTGGTCCAGTAAGTCAGTTTTAAATATGTGTTTACTTGTTGAGAATCATTGTTCATTCAGTGAAGCACAACTATGAATTATAAATAAAGTTCATTTTGAAAATTTTGCAATTTGGAGCTTAGTACACTGGAAAGACATATATTATGACAATGACAGTCAGGAAACTTCATCTAATCAATTGCAAATATGATTTCATTCAGCTTTGGTAAAGGCCTGGTATCTGAGACTTGCTTAATGTCTAAATAAAATGTTTTAAAATATATGTAATACAGTTGTTCTATGCTATACTATATTGTTCCTATATTAAAAAAAAGAAATAGGCATTATATCAACATTATGCCACTGCCACAAATGATGATATTTTCTAGCAAGATATTTAATCTAAGTTGCTATCTTTAGAATGATGAACAGCAAAAAAATTGATTTCTGATATTATCTGGGCTGTAAAGTGCTGTTTGTCATATGAAATTCCAGGCAATGGGGAAAATGAATGCCGTCATATATTACATTTTTATTTGAACTTTTTCCATGTATTTGCAATGGGAAAATATCATTTCTTATGCTTTCCAGCTTGCTATATTACTGTTATTTTGTTTCAAAGGAACAAATTCAAAAAGCAAATATTTCATTTTTCAATGTTTTCTCAAAATATTTCTTAAGGAGCATTTCAAGGACTAAGCTTATATATCCCAACTGATTTTTAATATTAACATTTACTATAACGAGAAGCATGAGAAGTTAAACAGGAAAAAGAAATCAAAAAGAACTTTTTAAAGTTGAACTATTTTACATTCCTCCATAGAAAAATGATAATTGTAACTCATAAGAATTTTATCAGTATGAGGATAGTTGAAGGGAATATATATGTATAGATACAAATATATGTATGTATAGGAGGGTGTATGTGTATATGAATATATATGTGAGTGTGGGCATATGTATGTACATGTATACATAGACAGAGGGCACAGAATGAGTTGAATATGAAAGGATGATGTATAAAAATAAAATTGAGAGATGAGAGGAGCAGAGCCAAGATGGCAGAGTAGAAACAGCACTTCCTAGGTGCTCTGCCCCACACAACTTCCAAACAATGTAAAAGGGGAATCTGAACAACTTCTGGAGCCCCAGCACCCACAGAATGACACAGAGACGCTAACCACCTGCTGAGGACAGCCCAGCAGCCCTGCAGGAAGCGGCCAGCTCAGTGCTCTGAGAGCAGGCAGCACGGCATGCTGGGAACCAACAGTGCAGCTTTCTGGGAGCTGAGCCCAGGCCCATGAGCCGAGGTTTTAGCCCTAGGGTGGCTGGGCCAGCAGCCGGCTGGAGGGACCCCAGAACACCAGCAGCTCTGGTGATTCCAGAATTATCAGCACAGATATGCCTAGGACAAAGTGAGAGGTTAGTGCCCTATGGACTTTGGGACCAGTCTGCTTCCTCCCCTGGGGGTGAAAAGCTGCTGAAGAAAGTGGCACAAAAGCCATTTTGCAGCATAACTGGTGGCTCTAGCTCCTGGTCTGCAAACTATAGGGAGACTCAGCAATCAGTCTGGGGGTTAATCGCTCTTGCTTTAAACTGCCTGGATCTGGATTGTGTTCTGGGGGGGGAAGTTTGGGGTGGGTATCCAATTTGCCAGAGAGGGTGGAGGCTTTACAGAGGCCACCCAACCTACAGAAGTTGTGAAGACCCCATGTTTGGGACGGAAGCTCTCCTGTCTGGTGGCAGAGTCTTACTTTAGCAACAAGCCCAAAAATCAAGTAATTAAGTGGCAACATGCCTAGGCAAAAGAAACAAAATAAACAGAAAAATTCAACATTGGACTCCTATTTTAGGGGCAAAGAGGATCAAAGAATGGAAGAGGACTGTGAAGTCAGAACTCCTGCACCAAAAGCCCCAAATGAAAATACAAGCTGGCTACAGGCCATAAAGGACCTTAAGAAGCAAATAAGTGAAGTGGGGAAAAATTGGGAAGAGAAATGATAAAGATGCAAGAAAAGTATGAAATGACAGTCAACAGCCTGACTGAGGAAAATAACACCTTAAAAAATAGACTAACTCAAATGGCAAAAGAGGCTCAGAAAGGCAATGAGGAGAAGAATGCCTTAAAAGCTGAATTTGCCAGGTGGAAAAAGAATCTCAAAAGCTCACTGAGAAGATTCATTCCTTCAGAGTTAGACTGGAGCAAATGGAAGCTAATGACTTTATGAGAAATCAAAATGCTGTTAAACAGATCCAAACAAATGAAAGAATAAAAGGCAATGTGAAATATCTCATGGGAAAAACCACTGACCTGGAAAATAGATCCAGGAGAGACAATTTAAAAATTATTGGACTACCTGAAAGCCATGATCAAGGAAAGACCCTAGAAATCACCCTTCAAGAAATTCTCAAGGAAAACTGTCCTAATGTTTTAGACCCAGAGGTAGAAATAGAGGTTGAAAGAATCCACTGATCACCTCCTGAAAAATGATCCCCAAAAGCAAACTCCTAGGAATATTATAGCCAGGTTCCAGAACTCCCAGATCAAGGAGAAAATACTCCAAGCAACCAGGAAGAAGCAATTTCAATATTGTAGAAACACAATCAGAATAGCCCAGGACCTGGCAGCTTCTACACTGAGGGACTGAAGGGCATGGAATATAATATTCCAGAAAGCAAAAGAGCTGGGAATGAACCCAAGGGTCACCTACCCAACAAAACTGAGTATATTGTTTCAGGGGAAAATATGGTCATTCAGTGGAATAGAGGACTTTCAATCATTCTTGAGGAAAAAACCAGAGTTGAATAGAAAATTTGACATTCAGACACAAGAAGCAAGAGATGCCTGAGAAGGTAATCAAGGAAAAGAAATCAAAAGGAACTTATCAAAGTTGAACTATTTACATTCCTACATGGAAAAACAATAACTGTGTCTGATGAAACCTTTCTCATTATGAAAACAATTGAGGAAGGGTATATGGGCACATGTTTATAGGTATACATGGATAGAGGGCACAGGTTGAATTTGATGGGAAGGGATGATACTTAAGGGGTGAAGTTAAAAGGTGAGAGAGGAAAGTGGCAAGATGAGATGGGGAGAGACAGGGTAGGTTAAACTATCTCATGTAGAAGAGGGAAGGGGAAGTAGTTGCAGGGTAGGGGAAGAAGAGGAAGGCAAAAAGGTAAAACCATATTCTCATTGAAGTTGGCTCGAGGAGAGAATCACATACATACTAAATGGGATATCTCACCCTGCAGGAGAGTAGGGGAAAAGGGGGATGAGAGGGGAGGTGATGGAGGGGAGGGCATTCTTGGGGGAGGGGAGGTTGGAAGAACCCACTATCGAAGAGGGTCAGGATCAAAGTAGGGAATGGACCAGGTGGGAGGTGAGATGGGTGGGAGGGAAATATACGCAGTCTTTTACAATATAAAAAAAAAAAAATGTGCGGCAGAATCTTGCTAAGGTAGCAAGCATATCCCAACAACAGAGTACCCACTTGCCAGAAATCAGCCTACATAAGTGTAGAAACAGTGATTACCAGTAGTCTGGCTGCAGAACTAGCAATTCTTTCGCTATGGTAATCCACCAAAGCAAGGAAGGAAGGAACTGAATGAAACATGGGCAGCTGTCAGTTAGTGTATCGATGGTACCCAACACAGATCAACACTTCTGAGCATATAGAGAAGAATTAGATGAAAACATAATTGGGAAATAGTTAACAAAATAATTAAAATACAACAGAAAAAAAAGAAAATAAAAATGGTCCCCTCAACTGCAGGGACCATTTTTTCACCTCCTTTGTATCCCCAGCACTTGGCACAATCCTGGGAACATTATATACTCTTCATAGATGTTTACTGACCGTCTGGCTTACATTTTTGAAAATATGAGATTAAATTGTATTCAACCCCCCCCCCCCCCAAAGAAAAAGAGAGATGTGAGAGGAATGTATTGGGAGAAGGAGAAACTGAGAGATAGATTAGGGTAAATTATCTCATATAAAAGAGGCAAGTGAAAACTGCTAAAATGGGGAAGAGCAGGAAGGTGAAAGGAAATGGGATAACCTTACTCTCAATAAATTTGACTTAAGGAGGTTATAATATACATACTCAATTGTGTATCTTACCCTATAGGAAAGTAGGGGGAAGAGGATAAGAGGAGGGGTGAAAGAAGGAAGGGCAGATTGAGGGAGAGGGTAGTTACAAGCAAACCCTTTTGAAAAGGGATAGGGTCAAAGGAGAAAGTAGAATAAGTGGGGGTGGGATGAGATGGAGGGAAATATAGTTAGTCTTTTACAATATCCCTACTATGGAAATGATTTGGGTAACTACACATGTACAACCGATATTGAATTTATCCTTCTAGTGGGTATGGGTGAGGAGGAAAAAAAGGGAAAAAATCTGGAGCTAAAAGTTTTTTTTTTTTTTAATGATGTAAAGAAATTTTATTTTTACATGCAACTGGGAAATAAGATATATAGGCACTGGGGTATAGAAATCCATCTTGCCCTACTAGAAAGTTGGGGGGGGGGGTGATGGGGAAGGATATAAGAGAGAACAAATTGGGGGAAGGGACATCCAATAGGCTTGCTATTTTGGGTTTGGGGGTAGGGGAAATATGGGGAGAAAAATTCATAACTCAAATTCTGGTGGAAATGAATGCTGAAAACTAAAAATAAAGAAAGGAATTGGAAAAAAAATTAACAACAAAAACAAAAAAACAAAAAAAATATGAGCAGGAAGGTTAAAGGAAATGGGAGATATGTTTAATATGTGGAGATATGTTTAATATAATTGTACATGTATAGCCTCTATATTGTGGAGATATGTTTAATATGATTGTACATGTATAGCCTCTATAAGATTGTGTACCGTCTTGGGGAGGAGGAGAAAATTTAATATTCAAAAACTCATAAAAGTGAATGTTAAAAACTAAAAATAAATAAATAAATTTAAAAAGGAAAGAAAGTATGTTTTCTGAATACAGACTGAAGCATACTATTCCTTTTTTTTTTTTTTTTTTTGTTCAAGGCTTCTTATATTAAATGAACAATATGGAAATGTTTTATATGATTGCACATATGTAACCTATATCTAATTGCTTACTGTCTCAGTATGGGATAGAATTGTAACTCAAATATTTAAAAATCAAATGTTAAAAATTATTTTAACATGTAATCAGGGAAATATATTGTTAAAAGTAAAAGCAGTGTAAAGGAAGATGACAGATAATGAAAATATCTCTTCTCTCACAACTTTACTTAGAAACTGCTGTGAAACTATTCATAAGCATCTACATGAGAAGAAATAATCAACATAACTTTCTAAAGAATAAAAGGCACCAGTTCAATTTCATTTCATTTTACAATATTTTGATTAGCTCCATACAAAGAAGAAAAATAGTAGAAATATGCAATTTTGATTTGAGGAAGGCTTTTGACTCCTTCCCACATAATTGTTCCTACTGACAAAGAAAGAAATTATAGACTTAATGGGAATATAGCTACTTTGAAGGTGACATTCAAAGCTATTTGTCAAAGGTTTACAAGCAACCTGGAATGTCAGAACAAATGGCATCTCACAGAAAATCAGTTCTAGCAACTATGCTTTTCAATATCCATGCCGATTACCTTTAATAAAGAGGGGGAAGAGATGATAATGTTTCACAGAATTTTTGAATTACAAGGGTTCTTATCATCTCCTGGTCTATCCCTTACCTGAAAGAATGCCTCCATGTAGTATATAAACCAATACTTTCTTCACTTGGAGGGTTCTTCACATGGAGGCTTCCAATGGGGCAGGGGATCCTTTGTTTCAAGGAAGTCTATTGTTTAGCTCTAATCATCAGGATAATTTTTTTCCATAGAAAAATATTAAAATTCCTATCTTTTCAAATTCTACTCATTGCTGCTAGTCTTGCTCCAGGCCAAATGGAACAAGACTAATCTTTCTTCCACATGGCAGTCCTTAATGATGGAAGAAATATGTTTTGAACTTTTTCATTTGTGTTTTCTGATGAGTTTTTGCCAGAGTAATGATCTGAATTAGTTTGTACCAAAAACAGAAAAGAAGAATAATGGGACAAAGCTAGGACATCTGGCAATTGTAACAACTTAGTCCTAAATTATTTAAACAACTGGCAAATAAAGATGTGGTCACAAAAAAGGATATCAACATAAATTATATTAATTTTATTATTAGGAACAAAGATGGCAGATAATTATAAAGAGTTTCGTCTCATGGGAGAGAGACATACTGTAAGATATTTTTAAATTTTTAAAAATTTTATATTTTTAAATGATTTATTTTAAATTTTCAACATTAATTTCCATAAGATTTTCAGTTACAATTTTTTCTCTCCCTATCATTCCCCTACCCCAACCCCAAAATAGCAATGAATACTCCTTCCCCCAAACTGTTCACTCTTATATCCTCTCCCTTCACCCCCCTAACTTATATCTTATTTCCCAGTTGCATACAAAAAAAAGCAAATTTTTAAATATTTGTTTTTAAAACTTTCAGTTCCGTATTTTTTTCCTACTTCCCTCCTCTCCCACCCCTATTGGGAAGATAAGCAATTCAATATAGATTGTACATGTGTAGTTACCCAAATGATTTCCATAGTAGTTATATTGTGAAAGACTAATTACATTTCCCTCCATCCTATCATGCCTGCCTCCACTTAAACTATTTTCTCCTTTGATCCTATCCCTTTTCAAAAATGTTTGCTTCTAAATAACCTCTCATCCAATCTGCCTTCCCTTCTTTCATTCCCCCTGTTATTCCCTATCTCCCTATTTACCTGTAGAGTAAGATACCCTATTGAGTGTGTATGTTATTCCCTTCTTAGGACAAATTCAATGAGAATCAGGTTATCCCATTCCCTTTCACCTTCCTCTCTTTCCCTCCATTGTAAGAGTTTTCTCTTGCCTCTTCTATATGAGATAATTTACCCTAATCTATAGCTTCCTTACTTTTTCTCACAATAAATTCCACTCTCACTTCTTAATTTTATTTGTTAGATATTATCCTTCATATTCAACCCATTCTGTGCCCTCTGTCTATGTATACATGAACATACAAATGCCCACTCACATATATATTTGTATACAAAATCATCCTCCTATATATACATATATATGCATGTATGTATACATACATATATAGTATGCATACATACATATATGTGTGTATGTATATATGTATACACACATATACACACATATGTATACACACATATATACATATATATGTACACACACACACACACACACACACACACATATATATATATATATATATATAGTTCCTTCAACTATCCTCATGCTGAGAAAAGTCTCATGAGTTACAATTATCATTTTTCCATGTAGGAATGGAAACAGTTCAGCTTTAATAAGTCCCTTATGATTTCTTTGTTCCTGTTTAACTTTTCACACTTCTCTTGCTTCTTGTATTTGAAAGTCAAATTTTTTGTTCAGCTCTGTTTTTTTCATCAAGAATGCTTAAAAGTCCTCTATTTCAATGAATGACCATATTTTCCCCTTTAGCATTATACTCAGTTTTGCTGAGTAGGTGATTCTTGGTTTTAGTCCTAGCTTCTTTGACCACCAGAATATCATATTCCATGCCCTTTGATCCCTTAGTGTAGAAGCTGCTAGGTCTTGTGTTATCCTGATTGTGTTTCCACAATACTCAACTTGTTTCTTCCTGACTGCTTGCAGGATTTTCTCCTTGACCTCGGAACTCAGGAATTTGGCTGTAATATTCTTTTTTCTTTTGGGGATCTTTTTTCCAGAGGTGATATGAGAATTCTTTCAATTTCTATTTTTGCCCTCTGATTCTAGGATATCAGGGCAATTTTGCTTGATAATTTCTTGAAAGATGGGGGCTAGGCTCTTTTTTTCTTATCATGGCTTTCAGGTAGTCCAATGATTTTTAAATTAACTCCCCTGATCTATTTTCCAGGTCAGTGGTTTTTTCCAGTGAGACATTTCACATTGCCTTCTATTTTTTCATTTGTTTGTATCTGTTTTATAGTATCTTGATTTCTCATAAAGTCATTGCCTTCCATTTACTCCAATCTAATTTTGAAGGAGTTATTCTCTTCAGTGAGTTTTTGAATTTCCTTTTCCATCTGTCCAATTTGGATTTTTTTTTTTAAACAAATACTTTATTAACTTCTGTTTTACATCATTCATTTCCGCCAGGTTTTGAGTTACAATCATTTTCCCCCCATTATTCCCCTACCCAACCTCCCAGAATAGCAGTCCCACAAGATATCACTTCCTCCAATCTGCTCTCTCCCATACCTTCTCCCATACCCCCATTGACTTTTCCATTAGAGGAAGGTGAATCTTTGTGTCCCAATGCCTGCACATCTTATCTCCCTATTACAAGCAAAAGAGTATTAATAATAGTATTTATATATATTTGAAACATTTAATGTTAAGACCTCGAATTTCAGATCCATTTCCTTCCTCCCTTGTCACCCATTCCCTCTTGGGAGATAAGTAATTCAGTATATGTTGTACATGTCTAGCTATGCAAAACATTATCATAGTAGATATATTGTACAAGGCTGCTTATAATTCCCTCCCACTCATCCCACCCCCCACCTGGTCCATTCCCTACATGATCCTGTCCTCTTCTATAGTGGGTACTTCCAACCTCCTCACCCCAAGGATGCCCTCCCATCCATCATCCCTCCTCTCATCCCCCTTCCCCCTATCCTGCTGCAGGTTGAGATATCCCATTTAGTATGTATGTCATTTTCTCCCTGAACCAAATTCAATGTGAATGTGGTTTTGCCTTTTTAGCCTTCCTTATTCTCCCCCTCCTTTGCAACCACTTCCCCTTGCTTCTTCTACATGGGATAGTTTACCCTACCCTGTCTCTCCCCATCTCCTCTTGCCACTTTCCTCTCTCACCTCATAATTTCATCCTTGAGTATTCTCCCTTCCCAACAAATTCAACCTATGCCCTCTATCCATATATAACTGTAACCATATACACACACATTCACATATGTATTCAGATGACCACACACCCTTCTTCCATTATTTTCATAGTGAGAAAGATATCATCAGTCACAGTTATTGCTTTTCCATATAGGAATGTAAATAGTTCAACTTTGATAAGTTCCTTTTGATTTCTTTTCCCTGATTACCTTCTCAGGCATCTCTTCCTTCTTGTGTCTGGATGTCAAATTTTCTATTCAATTCTGGTTTTTTCCTCAAGAATGCTTGAAAGTCCTCTATTCCACTGAATGACCATATTTTCCCCTGAAACAAAATACTCAGTTTTGCTGGGTAGGTGACCCTTGGGTTCATTCCCAGTTCTTTTGCCCTCTGGAATATCATATTCCATGCCCTTCGATCCCTCAGTGTAGAAGCTGCCAGGTCCTGGGCTATTCTGATTGTGTTTCCACAATATTGAAATTGTTTCTTCCTGGCTGCTTGTAGTATTTTCTCCTTGATCTGGGGATTCTGGAACCTGGCTATAATATTCCTGGGAGTTTTCTTTTTGGGATCTTTTTCAGGAGGTGATCGGTGGATTCTTTCAACCTCTATTTTGCCCTCTGGATCTAAAACATCAGGGCAGTTTTCCTTGAGAATTTCTTGAAGGGTGATTTCTAGGTTCTTTCTTTGATCATGGCTTTCAGGTAGTCCAATAATTTTTAAATTGTCTCTCCTGGATCTATTTTCCAGGTCAGTGGTTTTTCCCATGAGATATTTCACATTGCCTTCTAATCTTTCATTTGTTTGGATCTGCTTAACAGCATCTTGATTTCTCATAAAGTCATTAGCTTCCATTTGCTCCAGTCTAACTCTGAAGGAATGAATCTCCTCAGTGAACTTTTGAGATTCTTTTTCCATCTGGCAAATTCGACTTTTTAAGGCATTCTTCTCCTCATTGCCCTTTTGGGCCTCCTTTGCCATTTGAGCTAGTCTATTTTTTAAGGTGTTGTTTTCCTCAGTCAGGCTGTTGACCCTCATTTCATACTTTTCCTGCATCCTTCTCATTTCTCTTTCTAATTTTTCCTCCACTTCTCTTATTTGATTTTTAAAGTCCTTCTTAAGGTCCTCTATGGCCTGCAACCCGCTCATGTTTTCCCCTGGGGCTTTTGGAGCAGGACTTCTGACCTCACAGTCCTTTTCCCGCTCTATGCCCCCAAAATAGGAGTCTAGGGTTGCATTTTTCTGTTTCCTTTGCCTTGGCATGATGCCACTTAATTGCTTGACTTTTGGGCTTGTTGCCACACTATGGCTTTAAGGCCAGATAGAGGAATTTTCGTCCCGAACGTGTGGGGGGCAACTTCCGTTTCTGGCAAGCTGTAAACCCACCCACAACTTCCACCCTAGATCACAATCCAGATCCAGGGAGGTTAAAGCAAGAGCGATTACCCCCCAAGACTGATCGCTGGATCTCCCCACGATTTGTAGGCTGGGAGCCGGAAATGCCTATGAAAACTACACAATGGCGTGTCTCCTCAGCGGCTTCTAGCCCCCAGGGGAGGGAGCTGACGCATTCCCCAAATACAGGTCCCAAAGTCCATAGGACACTAACCTCTTACTTTGTCCTAGGCAAGTCTATGTTGATAATTCTGGGGTCGCCACAGTTCCTGGTGTTCTGGGGTTCCTCCAGCTGGCTGCTGGCCCTGCCGCCCTGGGGCTAAAACCTCGGCTCACGTGGACCTCGGCTCGGCTCAGCTCCTGCGCTCTGCGCTCTGGGCTCTGGGCTCTGCGTGCTGCCGGCTCCCAGACCGCTGCGCTAGTCCTTCCTGCAGGGTGCTGGGCTGTCCTCAGCGGGAGGTTAGCTTCTCTGTGTCGTTCTGTGGGTGCTGGGGCTCCAGAAGTTTTTCAGAGTCCTTTTTTACATAGTTTGTGGAGAATCTGGGGGCAGAGAGGCTTGGACTAGCTGTTTCTACTCCTCCATCTTGGCTCCGCCCCCCCAATTTGGATTTTTAAAGCATCCTTCTACTCATTGGCCTTTTGGGCCTCTCTTGCCATTTGAGTTAGTCTATATTCTAAGCTGTTATTTTCTTCAGTGTATTTTTGGGTCTCCTTTAGCAGGCTGTTGACTTGCTTTTCATGCTTTTCTTGCATCATTCTCATTTCTCTTCCCAATTTTTCCTCAATTTCTCTTACTTGATTTTCAAAATCCTTTTTGAGCTCCTCCATGGCCTGTAACCAATTCATATTTTTCTTGGAAGCTTTTGATGCAGGAATTATAACTTCATTGTCTTTCTCTAGTTCCATGCTTTGATCCTTTCTGTCCCCCAAAAAGGATTCTATGGTCTGCTTGTTCTTCCATTGCTTGCTTGTATTGGAAGTCAATTACTTGACTTTTGAGCTCTTTGCCACAGTAGAACTCTGCTTCCAGATTGTAGAGAGCTTTGTCCCAACTGGCTGGGATTTTTTCAGCTGCTGGAGCTATTAGGAGGGCAACCTATCTACAGCCCCCATATCCTCTGGCTCACTGGTCACAGTGAGCTTAGCTTAGCCTCTGAATGGTTGCTTGGTCCCAATACAATCTGCAGGTCATGAGGTCTGGAAGCAGCCAGGCGGCAGCAGCTGTAGCCACTGTGCTTCCTCTGCTTCTTGCTACAGGGATAGGGGCCAGACCACACTCTTCTATCTTCCCCTAGACGCACCAAGTTCCATGCTGACCTTTTACTTTGTCTTTGACATTTATGGGTTGAGAAGTCTGGAAACTGCTACAGCTGCTGGTTATTTATTCTTGTGAAGTCTGCTCTAGCTTCCTCTTATTGGGGCCACCCTGGGGTTAAAACCAAGGCTCGGGTGGGACTGCCTTTGGCTCCCAACATGCTGTGATGGACCCTTCCTGCCAGCCTCCTGCCTGCCAGGCTTCCTTCAGGATGAGATTTATTTCTCTCTGTCACTTTGTAGGTTCTGTATCTCTAAAGTTTGTTTAGAGTTATTTTTTACATGTACTGGAGAAGGTGGAAGCTGGAGCCGCATGGAAGCCCTTTTTCCACTCCACCATCTAGGCTCTGAGTACATAGTGTAAGATTAAGCCAGTTTAAAGAAAGCTTGGAGAAAAACTAAGTAAAGTCATCACAAAAGCATGTAAGCATTACTGGAAGAACAACAAAAAAATGAAAATGATAATAGCATTTAATTGACTGGACTCAAATGTATCTGTACTCAAAAGTATCAAATGAGATATGTGAAAGTTCTTTCAAACCTTCAAGCACTACATAAATGCTAATTATTTTTATCTCTACTAATCTTTTTTGGTCTTTCACTAAACAGTCATTTCCTGAGTACCTGTTTTAACATACATTTTACTATTTCTTGTATTTACTTCTAAGGGTGGTCAAGGCCACTATTTACATACTGTCCATTAGAGTTGAAAGTGGGAGCTGGGGAGATGACATCAGAACTTTATACCAATGTTCGAAGTATATTTTTAAATTTTATTTTAAAAATTTGAACTTAAATGCCCAAAATAATTATTTGTATATTCACAGAGGAACACAATAAGAAGTTTCTGTATAAAACCATGAATTACCATGTCAAGATGCTTGATTTCTCAAAAAGTAAATAATAAATTTGCCATGATACTTTCAAAATGGTTCAGGTTGCCTGCTGTTTTTCTTCCTTTGTTTCAGTCATGTCCAAGTTTTTGTGACCCCATTTGGGTTTTTCTTTTTTGGCAGTGGTTTGCCATTTCCTTCTCTAGCTTGTTTTACAGATGAGGAAACTGAGGAAAGCTAGCTTAAGTAACTTACCAAGGGTCACACAGCTAGTAACTATCTGAGATCAGATCTGAACTCAGAAATATGATTCTTCCTGACTCCAGGCCAGGCACTGGGCAGCTTCTGTCTGTGCTTCCTTTTAAATTTCCTTCTATTCTTTTCTTGAACTTAAAGCAAACAAAATTCATCTCAACAAAACAAAACAAAACCAATTCAAATTACCATTTTTTGGGCACCATATCACTATTCCATTTTTTTCACTTAATTCTTTCTCCAACAATTAAAAAAAAAGAGTGAAAAAAGCCCCATCTTATAATATATTTAAGCAAAACAAATCCGTGGATAAAAATGTGTCTCCTACAACTTGACTATATTAGTTCTCAATTAGGAAGTGAGTAACATGATTCATCATTGTTTCTTTGAGCATATGCTTTATCATTGTTTAAAAGTTCCTTTTTAATGAAAATTTTTTGTTAATTTAGTCCTTGTGGAAAAATCTATTTTTTTCCCTTTAGTCTCTGCTTGTAGTTTTTAGGCAATTGTTTTCTTCTAGGTTAGATTATTTTGGTATTTGTTCATTTAATATAATTCTATCTAATAATCTGTATGCTCTTGTAATGGTGATTTTTTACCTGTACTACCTAAGAGTCAAACTCCTTAGGGAAAGGGAGGGAAAGTCTCACTGATTGTGTTTCCCCAGTTTTGAGAGTCCAAGCACTCCAGTTCCACTTAACCATGTGATAGTGATATTAGCTTTTATAAAGGAATATTTACTTCAAAAATATAGTAAAAACAAATATATAAACATTTAGCCCCTCCTCAATTCCCCCACCTAGCCATATTTTGCCACATGTTTGGCAACAGGACTCTTCCAGAAAAAGAAGAAAAAAGAAAAGCAATGTATGCACACACACACACACACACACACACACACACACTTTTTAATGTATTCTAGACTACTAACACTTTTTTTAGAGGGGTAAGACAGGTCCATTGGGGTTAAGTGACTTGTCCAAGGTCAGATGGCTAGTTTTTGTGTTAAGTGTCTGAGGCCGCATTTGAACTCAGGTCCTCCTGACTCCAGGGCTGGTGCTATATTCACTGCACCACCTAGCCATCCCTAGAACACTGAATATTAAGGGTCCTTTATGTCATCTCAGGACAGAGTGCTAGGGACTTTGGAGTCATCCCCCTGCTCTGATCAGTGTTCTACCACACCAGTGCTAGATACTACCACTCCCTGGTTGACTTGACAGTCCCTGCCGTGGGCTCTTTGGATGCTCACTTTGAGGCTTTCTCAGGGCATCCTTTCAATTTCACTGCCCTCAGATAATAAAGGCTTGCGACCTACAGATGTTTCTGACTCATCTCTGGTCATGATGAGATACTCCCACCTTATTTGTTAACTCTGGTGCTAGTTTTTCTGGGAGGCCTCTTTTCTTATTGCCTGTGGGTTTATTATGCAATGATGGAGTGCTAGAAATCACTTACATTGGTTTCTCATTTTATTTCTTGATCATTATTTGGTTTGGTCTTGTTTTCATATTTTGTTAGAGTAAATATGTGAGGCTAGGTGTCCTGATAACACTCTGGTGGATATCCTGGCCTAAATTCCAAGGTGGCAGATTTAGACAGTGTCACACCAGGGCACACATTCTTCCATCCTTTCTGCCTTTGACTGTCCCTGTCGTTGGTTTCAGCTTCTCCTTAGGGAATGCTACTTCTCTTTGACCAGTAAAGTTCGAGGAAGCAGACTGACTCCAACTTCCACCTCCCTACCCTCACCACCTCTTTTCTGGACTGAGGAACAATTTATTCCCTGACCCTATCTCCTTGTTCACAAAATACCAGGTGAATTTCTCTTCCCCTCCATAACCCTGGAGCGAATTCTGTTAATTTGACTCTACGGTAAACAATTCTGCTGTCATATATGATGAAGGCATAGAAACTTGGGCTAACAAAATATTATCTTTTAGAAGAGAATCTTGGGGTGGCTAGGTGGCACAGATAATGTAGCAAAGGCCCTGGAGTCAGGAGGACCTGAGTTCAAATCTGGCCTCAGACACTTAGCATTTACTAGCCATGTGACCTTGGGCAAGTCATTTAACCCCAATTGCCCTGCCTTTCCCCCTCCAGAAAAAGAGAAAAAAAATATAAAAGAAAAAAGAAGAGAATTTTTATTCCTGAATTTCCCAATTTTTTATTCCTGCTGTTGATATTAGCTAGTTTTCAGCTAAAGTCTGTGTCATGCTTTAAATATTGTATGATTACTTAAAAAACATATTGGGGAGTGGCTAGGTGGCACAGTGAGTAGAACACCGGCCCTGGAGTCAGAAGGACCTGAGTTCGGATCTGGCCTCAGACACTTAATGCACGCACAAACAAAAAACCTAGCCGTGTGACCTTGGGCAAGTTACTTAACCCCAATTGTCCTCCAAAAAGCAAAAAAATAAATAGATAAGGTTTTAAGTAAGAGAGCAGACCTCAGCAGAAATCAGTGGAGAGATCTGTGATGCATTAATGAATAGACCCACCTTTGACCTCCTTTTCACTTAAGACACTGGTGACCACTATTCTTTGTTATTTCCTTCCTCTTTTCATTGATACTGGTTTGTTGTAGTTCTCTTCCTGTCTTTCTGACTATTCATTCTGTTTGGTTATTTTTCCTTCCTCCTTCCAACCTCTTCATGTACGTATTACCAAAAGTTCTGTTCTAAATCCTGTTTGCGTATTTCTCTATGAGACAACTAGGTAAACAGAGGATAGAGAACTAAACCAGAAGTTAGGAAAATCTGTGTTCAAATCTGAATTCAGATGCTTACTTGCTGCATGACCCTGGGAAATCACTTAATATCTGTCTGCCATAGTTTCCTCAGCTGTAAAATAAGGACAATAAAAGCATCGATCTCCCAGGGTAGTTATGAGGATAAAATGAGATATTTGTAAAGTACTTAGCATAGTGCCTGGTACATTATAGACCCACCTTTCTTCTTTCCTTCTTTCCTCCTTTCCTCCTTTCCTTCTTTTCTTCCTTCCTCCTTTCCTTCCTTCCTTCCTTTCTTCCTTCCTTCCTTCCTTCCTTCCTTCCTTCCTTCCTTCCTTCCTTCCTTCCTTCCTTCCTTCCTTCCTTCCTTCCATCTTTTCCTTGGTTATCTCATTCCATTCCCATAGCTTCAAATGTTACCTCAAAATCAAATGGTTCACACTAAGTCCCTCTTCCTGATTTCCCCCTCTCTATTAATGGTAGCACCATTTTTTTTTTCTAGTAACCTGGTCTTAAAACTTCTATATAATCTTTGTTTCAATTCATTCTCAGTTTCCATATCATATCAGTCATGGAGACTTGTGATTCTCTGTGATATTTCATTTATACTTGTCATTAGTACGGTCATGTAGGCATCTTCCATTTGTTCTCATGTTTGATCAATATTGTGTTATATGGCATTTATAAGTTGCCATTTTCCATCTTTTAATTTCTTACTTACCTGTTTTTCACCATTTATTTCTTGATAATCTTTAATCCTAGCTTGCATCCACCAAACCCTATTCATGAGCTTCTGAACATTGCTGGAGTAAGTCACCTAACTATGCTGTTTGAGTTCTCTTTGATTTTGTGTTATTGTATCAACAATGCAGTATTCACAATGCCTATGGTAACTATAAATATGCTGATATGGTTATTAATCAAAAAGGGTAACAGGATCTCTACATGGGGGACATAGCTAGAACATTTATTCAGATATCAGAAAACTGAGTCCCCAAACCAGAAAGTCAAAGCCATCACAGTAGCCACTGAGTTGGCACACATATTTAATGCAGTAAACACCCACATTCTCAAGCCTTCAAAACAGAACAGGCTACCTTGGGCAAAGATTCTCCTCTCCTCATTCATGGTAATTGTTCAGTCTTCACATAGCTCATTCACAGCAGCTCTGGTCCCCTGCAGTTCCCATCTCCAGCAGTCCTCAGCAGGAGAACTTAGCAGAAATTCTGGCAGGCTCAAAAACAGGAATTCGCACTGCTGCTGTGGCCTGCTTCCAGTCACTGTGCTTGCTCCAGCCTGGATCCTGCTTGGTTCTGGCTCCTTCCTGCCCCACCCCTTCCTGGAATGTCAGTAAGTTCAAGGGGCATGGAAGATCTTCAAATCCCATTACCATTACAGTTATATAACTTTAGCTAAGCATTATTGCTTCAAGACAATCCTTTCATTTGCCTGCATTGAATATCTCAGTCCCAAAGTTAGCTATTCCAAACATTATCATTTCCTCATTTCTGCATTTCCAATTTTGTCTGGTCAGATCACCACATTTCCTCATTTGCTGAGGAAACAGAGCCCCCTCATCTCCTATATTAAACATGACAGCATCTTTACCCACTTTCTTGGCTTTTCTCCTTGTCAGTGCTGTTCCCTCAGTTTGTGACTTTGATTCCATTCTTTTTAGATATTTTTGAGAGCATGTCCCCAGTTATTTTTCTTTTATATTCATTCTTCTCTTATATATTGATTTCTTCTCTAGTGCCTGAAAAAAAATGTTGAAGTTACCACCAGGGCCCACATTGATTATCAGTTTATATCAATTAACCAATCAGGCTTAGCTTTGAGAAATGCATATTTACCAAGATGGTATATTAAGGACAGTTAGCACAATCTGCTGACACCCGCAAGTACAATCCTACCCCCCCCAAACATTTATTCAAACACCAGAAAGCCATCATAGTAACAAAGAAGTCTATACATATTGCTAATGCAGGGAGCAGCAACAACTCAAGTGTTCTTTTGAAGACAAAGTCTATGCATGTCATAAACATCATCAACATTATCAATGCAGGGAACACACACATCCCCAAGCCTTCCCTCCATTAGGCATCCCCCCAGGCAAAAATACTCCCTTTCTCAATCACACTAGCTACTCTGTTCTGCCTGCCTGCTCTCTCTGTCTCCCTCTGACTTTCTGCCACCAGTTGGGCAAGGTCCTCCCACCATGGGCTCCATGTGGTCACATAGGCCTCTTAAGGGTCAGGGAAGATCTTCAAACTCCCTTAGCATTACAAAGGGTGAACTCAAAGCTCTTGGAAATCCTTCCTTTCCCCATCTTTTTCCCTTGTGAAGTTCTGAAATAGGATAGAGTTTTCTGTTGATGCCCTTATAGAACCCTGAAGATGCTTTTCCATATTGTTTTTAGTCTGTCCATAGCTTCCTATGCACACACAGCCACCAACCACTTAGGAAACCATGAGAAATTCAAGTTGTTTAGACCTTTCCTTGATTGAAAGGTTTTCCTCTGGTCAGTAGATAGGAGAGAGAAGCTTATCTCTTCTCAGCCTCAAATGATTCTATTTTAGGGACTTGGGTTCCCTGCTCACTCCTCTAGGCTGATCCTGCCACTCTGATATTGAATCTCTGAGCTAGGCTGTTCTTTTATCCAAACCCCAAATGACTAAGCTTCCTCAAAATCAGAATATATTTCCTGTGCAGCTTCATTTCCTTTCATGCAATGACTTTCACTCCTTCCAAATTGATTAATAATTTATCACATTTAATTTAATGCCTTAATTAACTAATTATAATAGAGGTGTATTTTTCCTGATAAAGGGATCAACATCTTATTAGTTACTTTAAGTGGGGTGGGGAGATTTATTGATTGGATCAATACTCAGCCTTATAGTATGTTTTTAATCTGATGAGTTTGGCTTTCTTTAATCCAAAGATCAAACAAACAAATGTTGTATGTTTAAATTATTTAAAGGAAAATCCTAAGGTATATTTAAATTTATCTCTCTCTCTTTCTCTCTCTCAATGCCCCCCCCCCCCCCAAGATTTAGATATACCTTATAAATTTCCATTAACTAATTTAATTAAGGGAGAATTTAAAATGTTTAGATTTGTTGATTTTGTGTTTCCCCGAGGTTATATTTGAAGCTTTCCAAAGACTTTCGATAATTATGCAGAAGAAAAATTGTACTGCCCAGCCATTTAACTTGTATTTAATTCAAATCCCCAACAAAATTTACATCTTCATGAAGAACTATATCTGTATGAAGAACTGTTAACACTTTACTAGGAACATTTTTCTGTTCTTTAGAAGAATCAGCTTCTTGAGAATACATAATCCAAAAAAAATAATCACTGTATTTGCTAAAATAAAATCTCATTGTGCAGATGAAATAGCTAAATTTATTATTCTTATAATATTATCTCCTTTGAATTTTTTAAGACCATTAAACATTAAATATCTCTTTGATGTTATTACACTATTCTTAAAGAAGACAGTTATTTTTACTTTGGTATATTTAAATCTTTTACAATGTTCCCAAAATTTTCAGATTGTTTTGAGTAATTAAAACACTAAAAATGCTTCTCTCTTTAGCCCCCCACCCCCCATTTGGGATGGGAAGGAGCTCAGTTGCTCTTGGGTTGAATTTGAAGCAAAATGCAAAATATAATAGATTTGTTTTGTTCCTTTAAAATGATAAGCTCTAAGGGACATCTATTTTGAATTCCTGTAGCAAGTTTTTGTTGATAATAATTTCTTTAGTTTCAGGATTTTATGATTGTTACTCTTTGAAATCAATGTAAAAATTACTCTAAAATTGAAGCTCATGATTCAGAAATTAATTTAACATGATTGTGTTTTATCTATTCCATAAACAACAGTGACAATAAAATACAGGTAGAGGAATGATTTGGACATAAAATGACTGACAATATAGTGACGAAAATACCCTTTTCAGTCTTATTTGATAGCACAGTGAACAAAATACCTTATTTAGTTATGGTTTCTCTCAATCTAAAAAGTTCTCTGTCCTATAATATGGTTGTTGATATAGTTCTGTTCCTTTGTTCTATTTTGCTTTTAGGACAAATGCTTCATTTAGTGACTTTTTTACATGCCCAACACTTATTCTTGTAATATTCTGTGAAAACTGATTATTTTATAAATTGCTTTTATATTATCTGTCAAGGATGAAAATATTCTAAAAAATCTTTAAAGGGGAAAAAAGAAAATCAACTGATTAAAGCCTCTCATAAATACTGCTTCTCTAATTATCTGATATAAAGACTTAAAAATGAAAAAAAATGTCATTCATATGTAATTGATGGGCATTTAAAATAGGATTAGACATTTTTACTAAATACAATATAGGAAAAGTACATTGAATCTTAGAGTCAGAAGATCTGATCTAGTGTTTGAATAGATGCTCGATATGTGTGACCATGAACTTTTCACTGAAAACAATGAAAGTTTAATACTATTAAAAAAGGGCAGGGGAGGAGAGGAGACAAGTCTATTAGAAGAGAAGTAACCAAGAGAAAGGGGAGAATAAAAATGAGGGAGCAAGAGGGGATATAATGAATGGGGCTGTGACCTATGGGGACAGGAAGAAAAGGTATTAAGTGTGTGGGGGGAAGGGGGTTGTAGAGAAATTATTTTTTTCATAGTTAAGAGGAAGGTACACTTCCATCATTCTCTGAGACTGTGAGAAGATAAAAAGGTTTTGAGGAATGGAAGGAAGGAGATGAGGTATCTCAATGCTGCTAGTTTCAGTCTTCTCAGTAAAGTAGGAAGCAAGGTTATCTGCTGAGAGAGACAGAAGTAGGAATAGAGTTGAAGGCTCAGGGAGAAGGGGGGAAGTTTGAAATTTTTTTCCCATGTCTTCCATGACACTGTTCTCTCCTGGTGCCAAGACTATCTCTGTGATAGTTTTTCATCCTTTTTTATTTCTTCTTCATCCTCTTAGCCTCAAAGTGCTTCTTGGAGAGACAAAGAAAAATATTGGCACAATGGATTTTATTGTATACCCAAAGTCAGTTTGAAACATTTTTTTTCATGTTATATGTGATCATCATGTGTTACATTACAAATAGGTTGAATTTTTTGTGTCTGTTTTCCCATTAGGCCAGTTCTGTTTTTTAAGATCTTGCTTATCTTCAGTATTTTTTGTGCCTCCTTTGCCAAGCTGTTAAATCTCTTTCTTGTATCACTTTCATTTCTTTTTTCCCTTTATTTTAATCTCTTTGACTCTTCTAGGAATTCTGGTTGGGGTTGTGTTGAATTAAAATTTTTCTTTGAGACTTTCCTTGTAGATGTTGGCACATTGTTATCTTCTGCATTTGTGTCTTGGCCCATCTTGCCACTATAGTATCTCTTTATGGTCAAGTTTTTCTACCATCTCCCCTTCCCAACCCCCTCCCCCCCGCCCAGCTCTGTTTTCTCATTTTTTAGCCTATTTCTTGACTTTGAACTTTATGTTAAACTTGGACTCTGCTCACTTGGAGGTAGGGAGGGAGATACTTTCTTAAACTTTTGGGGCTTTTTGGTGCTGCTGTCCTCAGAGCTAGTTCTTGGGGTGTGCAAGTGTTGGTGCATCCAAGGAGGTGTGATCTGGGAAGATGTGTGGTCAATGCTTTCCTGCTCTGTGCTCTGGTTTTTACCAAGGAAGGGTCCCTGCTCTCCTGCAGATGTAAGTGTGAGTGCCCCTCTCTTCCTTGGGACTGGGACCTGGTCTCTGGTGCCTTGTGATTCACCACAAGTGCTCTTCTCTACACTAGTTACTGTGACCCAGAACTGCCTATGGATAATGCTACTGGTTCCTGCTCTCAGTCAGCTTAAGGTCCCTTGTAATTTCTTTCTGACCAGTTGTCCAACCACATTAACATCTCTGGGCTGAGAACTCCTCAAGCTGTTTTACTACTTCTGTCACAACTGCCTCTGAGGCCCACAGCTGTGTTGCTGCTGTTAAGCTCTGGCTCTAGGTCAATCTTCATCCTACTGTCATAGACCTCTCTTGCCAACCTCCTCAATTGGATTGGGCTGGACAAATTTCTCACTCTGACCTTTTGTTGGCTCTGCCATTCCAGAATTCAATTTGAAAAGTTATTTTAAAAATGTTTGGAGGGGAATGTTGGGAAAATTTGTCTGGGTTGCAGCCTTTACTCCTTCATCTGGCTTCATCTCCTTCAATCCTCTTCCAAAGAAGATTCCTACTAAAGAGTTGACCTAATTACAGATCTAACTATTTTATCTCCTGACTTGATAGATACTGGGAGCTTCCTATTTCTTCTAGGAAAAAATATAAACTGTTTCATTTTTAAAGCCTTGCATAATCTGTCCCAACCTATATCTCCACCCTTGGTAGATATTATTCCCCTTCCAACATTCTGTGATGGCCACCCAAACTGTTCTTCTCTAAGTTTGTCACATGTGACATTCTATCCTCCATTTCTATGCCATTGTACGGGACATCTGTTAAGGGAATGGGAATTTAAGATCTTCTCTGCTTCTAGGCCATTTGATAGGCTTAAGTGCACCTGGAGCCTATGGCAGGAGCCTTGGTTTTCAGGAATACTCACACCTGATTGCTTTTTGATTGGGTAGTGGGTCTAGAGGTTTGTGACATTCTCTGAGCCAGGAGAAGGCTATATATACCCTGATGTGAGACTTTGTTTTGGGCTCACTTTGAGAAGTGTTATGTGATTTGACCAGATGAGACTCTGGGCAGCTGTTGAGCTCCCTGGCTTTGAAAACCCAGATGTTGGTGCTTCACTCTCTGGTAACTGTGACTATGTATGGATGTAATGGTCAGACAGCTGGAAGCCTGTCTGCTTGATCTCTTTCTCTGTCTTCTTGTAACTTCTGCTTGTAACTTGTTTGTATTCTCTGAAGTTCAGGTGCTGACCTTTTCCCCCTGAACTAGGTAAATGACATATGTTTGATTAAAGCAAGATAACCCATTTTGAGTTGCTTTCCTTTAGAAAAGTAGATCTAAGAACCTGTGTTGGCAGCCACCCTGGGTATGCTGGGGTGCTTGCTGCCACAATATCCCACATACCTAGAATAGGCTCCACCTATAGATTCCTTCTCTTTCTTTAAGATGCAGTAGAAATAACATACTCTGCAGGTCTGTCTTCATCCATACAATTACTAACTTCCTTCTTCCCAAACTACCTTGTATTTGATTACTTTGTGTGTGTTAATGTATTTCATCATTTTTATTTATATTGCATATACTTTTCATAAGTGTTTATGTCCCCTCCCTCTTTTGAATTGCTAGTGGCATTTGTTCATTGAAAGTAGAGATTGTTTCATTCTTTGTAGTTATATCCCCAGTGCCAAGAACAGTGTCTGGCATACAGTAGGCACTTAATAAATCTTGATTAATTTATTGGCTGATCTGAGATTGAATTGCAGACAAGTACAGGGAGTTAGAACAGATTTTTAAAATAAAGTAAATTGATTTTGTAATGGATAAAGGGAGAAGGTCTAGGCTTACTCTGGGTGAGTTTTTTGGGTAATTCCATTTTATAACCCACCCCCCACTTCTCTTAGCATTAAATTTGATTATGTAAGTACTCCAGTAAGCCTCACATAACAATCCAGCTCTGGAATCTACAGGCATACCAGACCACTACAAGACCTTTATCCAGGCAGTTGGGCTTGGCTTGGAGACAAGAAATATAAATCACATAAAAAACAAATGTCAGAATGCCTTGGTGGCTGCTTAGTATTATTGAAACCCCAACTGATATGATTCACTCCACTGAAATCCCAGAAGGATACTACAAGAAACCAGGGAAACTATATTAATTAGCTGCTGGGAGTCTCCCATGAACATCTCCTTGTTCTAAGTTCCTTCACTTTAATTATTTTTCTTTTCTTGAATTTAAACCATGCCATTTGGAAGTGAAAGTGTTATGTCTACTTCATTATTTCAGTATCCCCAAGTAACCCCAGTCCATAGGACCTCAACTTTCTGGTCCTGCTTTTTACAGACCTTTCTTTTTCTTACTTGATATTGTATGTCTGCCCATTAGTAAGCTACTTTTGTTTCCCAGTGATACCAGGATTGAGAAATGAGACTGCTGTACTAGGGTTTCTTCTGGAGAGCTCAAAAATTATAATGCTTATTTGCCATTTGTTCCTCTTCTCACTTGAGTTCTAAAGCTGTAGCTAGGTAATAGGTCTATTTCAACATCTTCTGATATTCCAGTGCACAGATCTGCTCCCCCTTCCCCATCTGCCTGCCTGCCTGTCTGTCTCTTCTTTCCTTTATCCCACATAGAAATATCTCACTGAGGGGTCTCCCTATACCAATCAAGATCAGTGACTGTTTTATTCTGCAAATTAAAATATTGGATGGTTGCCTGGGGCTCTGGGGGAGTTGCCTGGGGTCACACAGGTAATACATGCCAGACTTCCTAGATTTCACTATCAGTTCTTGTTCTATTATGCCATGTTTCTTTTCTATAGCTCTTTCTGCTTAAAGAAAATATTCATATTATAGGCTTTTATACATGCAGGTGAATTACTACTTCTTTACATGAAGCTTTTCCTGTTCCTACTAAATATTAGGGCTCTCTCTTGCCTTAAATTATGTTGCATTTACTTCTAGTTGTATATGTTGTGTGGCCCCAGTAGAATTTCAGTTTACTGAGGACAGGGGCTGTTTTTCAGTTGTTGTTTTTTTTTAATCCCTAGAGCATTCACAACATAAAGTCTTGTACATAGCAGGTGTGTAAGAAATGTTTGTTGAATTGGATTGAATGTTATTCTCATGTCTTGATCTGACTTCTAATGTCATCAGAGATGATGTCTCAGAGTTCTACTGGGGTTTCATTCTTTAATTTGTGCAGTTTATTCAAAAGTCCATTTGATATTTGCAGTGTTATTAGGCCTCTTTCAAATTATATTGACCTTTTAGTATATTTTAAATATGCCAAAATTTCTTTCAAAGGTGAGCACAGATAATTTGGCTATTTACCTTTTACATTTCAGCTTTACCTCCCATACTAATCACCAGTTTGGCAATTTCTTGGTAGTATCATAACAGTCAGTCATGTTCAGAGTGTTCATATCTGCTTCAGGAATATTTAAACTGTTTTCTACAGTTTAAGATATAATTCTGACTTTCCACCTTTTGAATTAATTTCTTTGATCTCTCTATGCAAGAGTGAAATAAGGATGGAGAACTCAGAAAAATTCCATGTCTAATAGTAGAAAGAAAAAATCCAGCAAACTTTTGCTCTTCCTTTGTTTTGTTTATTTGTTTGCGTTTGTATTTTGTGTCTGACTCGTTGTGACCCCATTTGGAGTTTGTTTTGGCAAAGATACTGGTGGAATGGTTTGCCATTTCCTTCTCTGGCTCATTTTACTGATGAGGAAGCTGAGGCAAATAGGATTAAGTGACTAACTAGTGTCTGAGGCTAGTTTTGAACTCAGGAAGATGAATCTTTCTGACTCCTGGCACAGAAATCTTTCATACACTGTGCCATATAGATGCTAGCAAACTTTCTAGCTCAAATTATTTTAGAACTAGAAAGTTATGTCTTTTGGGTAATATATTTATACTTTTGGTGATCTGTCATTTTGAACTCAAAATAAATACAACTTCTTTGGTTGAAATTCCATTAAATTGAATACTCTCAATATTCAAATTAATTAATTCCTTGGAAATAGCTAGTGACTGTTAGCAGTCATTTTCTACTCCCTCTTGATGCTCCCGAATATTCCTGAGTACCAGATTTGGAATCAGGTATACCTGGGATTGAATTCTCACCAGGACATTTCCTAGCTGGTTGACCTTAGAGAAGTCACTTTAAATTCTCTGAGTGTCATTTCCCCCCCACAAATCTTCTCCCAAACAGGGAAAATAATAACACATGACTCAGTGGGTTGTTGTTGTGAAGGCCAAATGAGATGATATGTGTGCATCACTTTGCAAACTTTAAAGTACACTATAAATGTCAGATATTATTATCATTCGTAGTATTGCTCATCTTGTATTCAATGGAGTTCCCTTAGAAACGGTAGGAGAAAAGTCACTGTCCCAATTTTGATCTTTTAATTTTCAGTGGTCTAGTGGATAAACCAGTTGCTGGTTTAGTTGAATAAAAAATATTGGAACATAAAGTTGAACTCTGTAAACTTACTGAAAACATCTTCAGTTCATTTCCAATGATAGAAGGATGACAGGAACGATGTATACTTCCTTCTGTCCCTACATAGTTTGGATTTCTTCCATTACATCTTTTAATTTGAAGAGCTTTTCATTCCATGGAGGTTGGAGGTTATTGGTATTTGGTATGTTGGCATTTTGTTTTTGTTTTTGGTTTTTGGAGGGCAATTGAGGTTAAGTGACTTGCCTAAGGTCACATGGCTAGTTTATGTTGGCATTTATAAAAAACATTATTCTTAAATCTTTATGGATCAATGACTTGTCTGGGTGATTGTGGTCATTATAGTGTTGTCCATGATGATGTTTCAGTTTGAGTATAGTTTATTTCTTGAATTCTTAAGAATGTTTTGGAGTTTATATTTGTTGTAGAAGGATTTGTCCTCTGTTATTTTATGAAAGGTAATAAGCTTCTCATGTATAATTTAGACAGTTAATTGTATCTTCCTAACAATTTAGTAGGTGCTAACTTTTTTTATGATCTGCAGTGATAGATTGAACAATCTCTCTCTCTCTCTCTCTCTCTCTCTCTCTCTCTCTCTCTCTCTCTCTCTCTGTCTCTGTCTCTGTCTCTCTGTCTCTGACTCTGTCTCTCTTTCTGCAAAATGAACACTGGTAAATAATGCCAAGCTTTGTAGGGATAATATTCCTATAATTTATGGTTTAAATGATGTGGCTTTGATTTATTATCATAAATCCTTTCATTTCTGTAAAGAAATCTTCCTAACTCACTTTTTATATTGTTGTCATTTGTTCATGGCATATTATAGAGAACATTTTGTCCCATGTGGACAATAAGTCCTTTAGCATTCTTATTTTTGTTGAATCTAACATATATAGATATAGATATAGATAAAAATACAGATATAGATATCTTAGAAAAAGATAAACTGGGCATGGTAGCACATAATTGTACATCAATTTCTGTAACTGGGGAGACTGAAGTTGTTGGATCTGTTGAGTTCTCAATTTCTGAGTTGCAGTGGATTGTGCTAGTTGGTTGCCCTCACTGTCTGGAATCAATATAATGAATCTCTAAGATTGGGGACCCACCAGGTTAGGGGAAGGGGCAAAGCACCCCAGGTCAGAAACAAACCGGATCAAAGGTCCTGTGCCACTCAGTTGTTGCATCAGGTCCATTAGTGGTCATTGCACTTTCAGTGTTGGAGAGCTAGGGAATGGAGTCATTAAAACAATAGAGGAATAAACAATGAGTGTGTGTAATGGTAATGGCAATTTGAAGATCTTCCCTGCCCCTTAACAGGCTGAATGTAATCTCATGGAGCATGTGGTGGGAGGAGTTTGCTGAATGGTTTGAGAAGGAAGGGGTGGGGCAGAAAATGAGTCAGAGCAGTTAAAGCAGAGGGAAATAGATAGCTAGGATTTTGAGTGTTTGTTTGTGGGAGGGCCTGAGCAGGGGGAAGACTTGGGGATGGCCATAGCCTCTGTATTATTATTGTGTATAAACTTTTTTGTTGCTATGATGGAATTTGACTTTCTGCTGTTGGGATTTGGCTTTCTGGTGTTTGAATAAATATTTTGGTTCTGTCTTTAATGTGGAGTGTCTGTTATATTTTGCAATTCAGAATTATACCAACATATTTATGGTTGCTGTCAGTGCTGTGAATGTTGTCTTGGCCTTACAGTGTGAAACTGACTTGGAGCATTTATCTAATGACCAAACAAGGCAATAAACAGAGCAGTGATTTTGGGTGGCTTTTCCAAAAATTATAATCTAAGCATGCTCATTTTTCTTCAAAACATTTTCAGACAATTTCTTTTACTTTTTTTTTCATCATCTATTTTATTATTAGGCAGAATTTCTGGAATTTGTGTTAGGTAAAGATTTTTAATGACCTCAATTTCTTCAGTTCCCTCCTTAACTTTTAATAAATACTTAATTTCATTTCTTATTCCATCTAACCTAGGTTTTGGATAGAAATTACTTCTTAAACTTGACCTTCATTGGTCTATAACACATTTTTGTTTGTCTTGGAGCTAAGAGAATCATTAATGAAAAAAATATTAAGCCTTTGCTTCTAACTGATAGTTTTGTTATGACATGGTCTTGGAAGATAAGTAAAGTTTTCATGCTTTTACAATATTCCATGCACTCTCTTGCCCACTTTAGTAATCAGTGCCATTTGTAATGAAGCATTTCTGATTTGTTCTACTGTACATTGTAGAGTGCACCTCTAACTCAGTTGTCTTTTGTGTGGAGTTGATCATCACAAAATGTTTATGTAGCTATGCCACACTGATAGATTTCTAAACCAATCAATGGTTTCTTCAAAGGTCAATTTATCAGCATATCAAAGTTGATACTAGGCCACAGCCTAGCATGTTAGTCTCAGGACACTCATAATCTTCAGCATACATGATCCTCCCTATCATTCCCCACTTTGTCATTGCCCTTACTACCTCATAGCTTGGATTATCAGTTGGGTTTTGATGAAAATAATTAGCAAAATAGCATTTTTGATAAAAATTAATAATTGGTGGAACTATGTTATTAGGACACTAGTCCCTCTTCCTAACCAATTCTTATACTTTTTTCTTTTTCAGAATTCTTTTCTCTTTTGCAAATGAAACTTCCCCCCTCCCAGTTAAAAACACAAACATTGAAAATACTCTTAATTCAGGGCATTCTCATTTTACCTACAATTATTCCTAAATCATTCCTGGTAGCACTCTTTCAATTCTGCCAATGAATATTGAGTGTGACCAAAATCCATTAGAAGTTAAATAGAGCTTATTACACGATAGTTCAATTAAACAACATGACTACAGGCATATAATCCTTATACCAAAATTTAGTTTTGTTCAAACTGCTATTTTAGAGTTTAGGATTCTATCAACACTAGTTATAGAGATAGGTTGATTTTTTCCCCCTTCATAAGGGCTGGTTGAAATATAAAAGATGGCAGAGGGGTTAAAGCACTTTAATTTAAAACATACATACATACACACCACAAAAATCATTGATGTTTTTGTCACTTGAACATTTGTGTTTCAAGATTTACATAGAGATAATTGTGTGTATCTAAGAATTGGCAAAGAGAATTCATGATTTCAAATACTAGCTCTGGTGATAAAACAATGAGTTTAAAAAAACACTAGAATTTTTGAAAGATAAATATAAATGCATGGAAAAATCCCGTTAGAAAGAAAATAAATAAGAGCTATACTACATAGCCAGGCAATGTTCTGAATCCCAATATATCTGTAGCCCTTATCCTTTTTCCTTAATTATTTCAAGTGCATTGTTAAAATAATTATCCATTTAAATAAGGATTTTGAATTTCTTTTCTTAAACTTACTCCTCCAAAAAGTCTTCTGTCCTGTAATCAGTTTTAATTGATTAACTGATACCTGGAATTCAAGTTTTACCTCATATTTATTAGTTTTGATCTAAGGCAACATTAATACATGGGGGTGGTAGCTCATCTTATAAAACTAATGCCTTGATTAATCTAACATCTGGTATCTATTTGTTTTAGGTGCAATTTCATTTGTTGCTGAAGATCCCAAAGAGAGTGATTCACAGGATATAAATATTGAACAATCCCTTCAGAAATGGTTATTAGAGGCATCAGAAAGTCTGGGTATGACCAATACTGATATGTTTATTATTATATAGTAATTTATCATAAGTTTGCAAAAGGCTTAGTTTTTAGTCACATTGAATGGAATATTTACTTTTTTATCTGGCAACTTATGCCTCCCTGAGTATTCCCAAATATTTTCAACCAGAATATTGTTTTTCCTCTCAAGATTAATTTTTGAATAATTTAGTATCATTTTTCTTCTATGATGTCATTAGACATTCTGTACTTTGTAATAATTCACCCTAAAGTTGGCCTACTATCAAGCATATAATAAAGCTTTAAACATAGTTTTCTGCTATTATCAAGATGCTGATTAGTGAAAGATAAAATATTAATGACTATTATGTTTTTACTTAAAGAAAGCAAGATACAGGTGTGTAACAGTGACTGTAAATATGCTGGCATAGTTCTAAATCATAAAATATAACAGACTCTCTATATAAAGAATAGAAACAAAACATTTATTCAGACACCAGAAAACCAAATCCCAACACCAGGAAATGAAATCCATCATAGCAACATAGAAGTTAATACCTGATAACAAAGTGTGAAGCCACATTATCCTTTAGCCTTTTGACAAATAAACACTTGGCCTGTCAGAGCAGGGGGCAAACACTCATAAGCCTAGCTGTCTCCTAGGTGCATCCTCTCTCTCTCACCATGCAGTTGCTCTGACTCTCATCTTCCTGTGGGTTCTGCTCTACCCTTCAGCAAACTTCTTCCACCGCAGTTTACATGTGATTACATTCAGCCTATTAGGTGGAGGGGAAGATCTTCAAATCAGGGAAGGTCTTCAAATTCCCTTAGGCTTATTAAGAGATGGGGAAGATCTTCAAACTTCCATTCCCATTACCAGGTGTTACCAAAATTATGAAAATAAACTTAAAAAATATTATAGGGCTTTCCCCCTTACATTCCAACAGTGCTAAATACTTCCATTTCATACTCCTTGATTGAACTGCTTTGGCTGAATATTGCTAAATTCCTTTCCTATTCTTCCTAGATCTTCTCATTTCTACAGAATTCAGAAGGTTTAATTTGATTGGCTAACAATGTGATATCACTTTTAGAGTGTTGAAGTGGTCTCCACTCCTTCCCTTCCTTTATCAGTAATGTGTTCAGAATATAGATACAAAGCTGAACATATATATGTATGTATATATATATATATGTGTGTGTGTGTGTGTGTGTGTGTGTGTGTGTGTGTGTGTGTGTATCTGTCTGTCTATCTGTCTATCTATCTGTCTATCTATCTATCAGCTCTAGAGTTGGAAAGGATCTCAGAGCCATCTAATCCAGTCCCACTTTTTGCAGTTGGGGAAATTGAAATTCAGGGAAGTTAAATGGCTAGTTAAAGATAACACAGGGAGTAAGAATCAGATGTAGAATTTGAACCCAGACCCTCTAACTTTAGTAGAAATCATCTTTCCACTGTGTCATATTGTTTGCAAAAAGGTAATATCAGTACCAATGAGTGAATATTTCAAAGGACACTGGTTTTAGTTAAATATAGGGAGGAAATATCTAACCAGAAGAACTATGTATACTACAATTTTTTAAAATGTAGCTAATTGATTGTGATTCTAAAAGTATCAAGAAAAAGGAGGATGGTCACTAACTGAGTATGCTATGAAATGATTCATCCATCAGACAGAATATTGTACTTTATAATCTCTAAATCACCTTCCAATTCTACTATCACATGTTTCTATGAGTGACTTTCTATATTTTTTGAAGAAATTTCTTTTAAGACTGCTTTTATAGATAACTTTTCAAGTTCCATTTGTTTTAAGAACTAATTAGCATACAATACATGGACTTGTTTTATGTAGCTATACTCATTTGCATAGGGAGGTATATATTTTTCTTTCAGTGATGTCAGGGTTAGAGGGATGTGATAGGTAGTGATCATGGTATTAAAAAGAAAGAAGAGGAAGAAAAAAAGAATCAATGAGCATAAAAAATAGCCAGAAGATGGAAGAACTTCAAAAAGGAGCATATACAGGGACAGCTAGGTGGAGCAGTGAATAGAGCACCAGCCCTGGAGTCAGGAGGACTTGAGTTCAAATCTGAGCTCAGACACTTAACACAAAACTAACTGTGTGACATTGGGCAAGTCACTTAACCCCAACTGCCCTACCTTCCCCCCTCCAAAAAGCAAAAATAAATAAATAATAAACAAACAAACATATAAATAAGGAGCATATACCTGCCATATAGCATTAGAATTACCATGTTAAATTTGATACATCTTTTTCTCCCAACCCCCCCCCCACTAAGTAATACATTGTAGCGGTTCATAGTTTCAAAAGCAATCCTCTTTTACTGTTCTTTGTGCAAAAAAAATGTTCGTTAAGTTTGTCGAGTTCATATCCCCCAAAAATATTTCATTTAAAAATAATTAATTGGAATAAAGGATAAATGTACATCAGTTATGCATGTAAGAATGCTATGTCTTATTGTTTTGTTTTTGCCTGGCAGTCAGGTTCTTTTAGGTCAGGCTTCTCAATTTTTCTCTTCCTTCGGTGACCTGTAGAGAGGTTGGAATCGCCCATCTTCTCTCTTGAAACTGGGAACCAGAAAAGTTTGAATCTCTTTTTTGTTTTGTTCCCACCAGCTTCACTCACCCCTCACAAAGGTTGATTACTAAATAGTAAACAGTTTCTACCAATGAGGAGAGAGTCCAGATAATTGGCCCTTTGAACCAAGGATTATACACAGATGACAAAATGATGAAGGTTTTAGCAAGAATGTAAAGAAAGTTTGACAAATTGGTAAAGTCCTTAGAATACAATAAAAGCAACCTAGTAGAGAAGAATACAAGATAGTCTCTTTAGAATGAAATATAAAACCACACAAATGAATGTACTGCCTTTGTGCAAATGCAGCTAAAATAATCCAAAGATTATATTGGAATAGGGAAAACTGTATCACCAACTCATAGTATACCATAATCCCTAAATCTTTTTCAACTGGAATCACACAAAGCCAGCTATCCTTCATTTATATGAATCACTCTTTGCATTTGTGTGTATTTTTAGCAATGCAGTAGTACTATTACAAAAATCAGAAAAGTTACTATGATACTGTAATGGATTAAAGGGCTACATCTTATATATCATCTGATTCTCCCTTTTCTTGACTAGAATAGTTTTATGACCATAGTAAGCACTCAGTAAGTTTTTGCTGGTAATTGATTTAGGGGGGAAAGCAGTAGCATTTTTAAGTGTCTTCTCTAAGCAAACTTACACGGTGCTAAGGATTCAAACATTGATACAATATAAATAAAGTTTTCAAGAACATAGACTAATGGCAAGAGAAGACATAAGGACAAATAATTATGAGATAAGTGCAAAGAAGAGTTCTAGTAAGAGTGTTATGAGAAATTTGAGGCGGGAGAGATGACTTTCAGCTAAGGGGTCCGTCCAGGAGAAGTTTTCATAAAGGAGAAGACATCTGAATTAGGCCTAGGAAGAAGGAAGGGGCTTCAATAATAGTGATATGGTGATTTAGTATCTTTTATCAATATACTGAGGATGACATGAACGTAGGCAAAATGATCAAAACAGACAGAAAGAAATAAGGGGAAGGCAAACAGCAATATTTGGCTAAAATGCACACTATAGGAATAAAGGTTGAAGACAGATTTTAAAAGCTTGAAATGCTAACTGCAGGAGGTTTATATTTTATTAAATAGACAATAGATTGTCACTAGGTGTTTTTGAGTATATTGGTGACATCAAAAACATTTATTTTTGTGGGGAAAAGAGTGATAATCTCAGATATTTACTAAGGGTGTGAACATGGCAAAGTCTTTTTACCC
The DNA here is from genome assembly GCA_011680675.1 of Gymnobelideus leadbeateri. NCBI lineage: Eukaryota > Metazoa > Chordata > Mammalia > Diprotodontia > Petauridae > Gymnobelideus > Gymnobelideus leadbeateri. Next base: position 132,507 of record WOXC01010506.1, read on the forward strand.
CTAATTGCCGTTGCTGTTTTTTTATAAAATGGAGATAATAACATGTACTGTTTATATCACCAGGTGATTAGGAGGAAAATGCCCAAGAAAAAGGAAGGTTTTAAAAATAATTATTGTAAAGAATGGTTTGGGAAAGGAGTAGAATGGGAGAAGAAGGACCAACTAGGTGATTATTAGAACAATGGGGTCAAGAAGCAATGAAGGCCTGAAATAAGGTAGTTAACGTTCTAACTACATGACTTTGTCCAACAACATCCACCAACATGTAGATAGAAAAAGAAAAGGTAAGAAGAAGTGAGAGCTGGGATTTGGTAAGGAATGACTGGTAATAATACAAAAGGCAAAGGATTTAAGGGTAACATAGAATGTTCAATTGAATTGGTCAACTACAGGGCAAAGACTCTGAAGGAAGGGAATTGGAAGGCCAATATAGGTAAGAGTGATGAAATATGAGAATAAGAATAAATGATGGAACTGGAAGTTGGAGGGGGAATGAAAACTAAATTCAAGCAAAGTGAGATAAGGGGTTAGGGGACGAAGATAAGAAGTTGTCATTGCATAAGGAAATTTCAGAGTTCTGGATCATATCAGTAGAACAGTTATAGGAAATGATTATATAAAATTTGTGATCATTTCTATGTGTGACTGAGATAGAATAAAGATAGAGGTATACTGTAATAAGGTCAATAAGAGCAAAGCTAGAGTTGAATGTTAAATTTTCAATGTGAGCATTTATACATTGGGGCTTGGTTTTTTGTTTTATTTGTCTAGATTTAAGAAAGTTTGGGGGAGATGTTAATAAGGCAGATTTAAATGAAAAGTCTGTCTTGCAAATGTTCTTCCTGGAGAGCCTGTTGTTATTGACCAGCACACTCCCTCTTTCAGACCTTATTCTCTCAAACTTTTATCACCATACCTTGTCAAGTCCCCATCCTGTCCTTATTAAGTTGTTCCTCTGAGCCTAAGTATAAGATTGTATATTAATCTCCATTACATTACATTATGTAGCTTTAGCTTTGCACTTCAGATTGTTAAAATCTTTTTTGAAGATGAAGGAAGGTGATAAATCAATGATGGCACAAAGGTTCGCACCACAGTGATTGGAAGAAAAGTTATTTTATTGACAGAGATCAAGATTAAGAAGTTGGAGCATGCTTGAGTAGATATTCAGTTCATTTTGGGTGTGTTGAATTTGAAATTATGACAGTATGTCTTAGTCAAATAGGAAAATGGGTTGTAGATAGAGTTGGGAGTTATCAGCATGGAAATGACACTTAAATTTTTGAAAATGAATAAGCCCTCCAAGGGAGCATAATAATGGTTAAAAAAGTTAGGGATCAAGGACAGTCTTGAGAACACTTTGGATTAGTAGGGAGGAGGAAAAAGAGAATATAAAAGAATAGTTAGAAAGATAGTAGAACAAGAATAAAAGAAAACTAGTAAGATTAATTTTAAATAGTGTATTATTTAGTGCAGAGGAGTTTAATGAACTTGATGTAGTAATAGGAACAAGATAATTTGTTTTAGACTTCATGTCTCTCTCTATAAAATTTGTGCACGCTCAGTAATACATTTATGAGAGATGTGAAGACACTTCCTGTTACAGGGTATTTATCAATCCATTCATACTCCAGTGAGTATGAATGATTAAGACACAGCAAATGGTAATAATCTGATTGAATAAAGTAGTTGTTGAGTTACCCTTATGGGTTAAGACAATAAAAGGGGTCTTTGGGACATATCGAGTCCCCTGAGGAAAACCTTGAGAAAACTCAGTTGGACAGTTAGATACTCACACAGGCGAACACACATGCGCGTGCCCACACCCACACCCACACCCACACCCCCCCCACACACACACATACACACACTCATATCTGAGTTAAGAATGGATATAGAGTATCAGCCCTGGAGTCAGGAGAACCTGAGTTCACATCTGGCCTCAGGCACTTTATACTCTTACTAGTTATATGACCTTGGGCAAGTCACTTAACCCCAATTGCCCTGCCTTCCCCTTTCAAAAAAAAAATAGATCTGGGTCCCAGATAGAGTGGAAGTGAAAGGAAACTGTATAGAGATAAGGGTAGGAGTTACATGTGCTCAGAGTCATATATTCTTCCCCTCCCCCATCTTCTATCCCCAACTCTCAGGGTGTTTAGAGCCACATGGCCCAAGTTTCTGAGTAGTGGCACAGGGATATCCTTGACAATGCTGAGCTCTTGAAACATTCCCAGATATGGTATTCTAGAAAGAATTTCCTATATAGTGCCAAACACTTGGAGAGAAAGAGGATCATATATGTGACCTCAGAGCTAGTAGGGTAATAAGGGAAGTAGTCATGATGTGAAGGAAAATCAGGGTTGGGGAGCCTGAAGCCTCTAGGTCACATGTAGCCTTCTAGGGCCTTGAGTGTGGCTTTTTGACTGAGTTCAAGTTTTACAAAACAAATCCTTTTATTAAGGGGATTTTTTCTGTGAAGTTTGGATTTAGTCAAAGAGTCACACTTGGGCACATAAAGGACCACATATGGCCTCAAGGTCACAGGTTTCCCTTCCCTGGATTGACTTTGCTTTTATTGGTACAGTATTATTATTTAAATTGAACAGATTGAATGGGAAGAAGTTTGCCTTTCTAGTTATCCTGAGTTTCTTTTCCTTCAGAAATAGGAGATTATGTTCTTATTTCTTTCAGAGTGACTCTCCCAAATGTTAAATAGTTAAGGAATAGCACAACTGGGATTGGAGTTGTCTTGACTCCAAATATATTTTTTCAACTATATTTACTCTGTCTCTAGGATACTTCAGTCAGTTTTCCAAGACAGTCTTGGTATTGGATGGGGTATCTGGACACATACTGATAGGGCAACATAGGTAGAGCCCTGGGCCTGGATTTTGAAAGACTTGAATTCAGATCTGGTCTATGACTGTTATTGAGTTAAAAATCTGACCTCAGACACTTACTAGCTGTGTGAACCTGGGCAAATCACTAAGTCCTGTTTGCCTCAGTGTCCTCATTGAAAACATGAACTGGGAAAGGAAATGGCAAACCACTCCAGTATCTTTAACAAGAAAACCCCAAATGGAGTCAGGAAGAGTTGAACATGATTGAAAATGACTGAACAACAATACTAATGATTGAGAGCCTTTCCACATATGGCCGTAGATAACTTGCATTTATTCCCTTAGTAAGTGCTTATTCATATGTTTTGACTATTTATCAATTAGAAGAAGTCTCTTATTCTTTTTTTTTTTTTTTTAAAGCAATTGGGGTTAAGTAACTTGCTCAAGGTTACACGGCTAGTCATTTGATTTTTGCGTGGGTGCTCATTTTCTGAGGCCGGATCTGATCTCGGGTCATCCAAACTCCGAGGCCGGCGCTCTTACTCACTGCGCCACCTAGCCGCCCCTTGAGGGCAATTGGGGTTAAGTAACTTGCCCAAGGTTACACGGCTAGGTTTTTTTTGTTTGTATGGATTAAGTGTCAGAGGCCGGGCTCCGAACTCAGGTCCTTCTGATTCCAGGGCCGGCGCTCTATTCACTGCGCCACCTAGCCGCCCCAGAAGTCTCTTATTCTTAAAAATATAAATCCTTTTTCTTTATTTCTTGGAAGTGACATCCCTCTTAGAGAAACTGGAAGCAAATACTCCTTCCTCCCAGTTTTCTGTTTCCTGTCTAATTTTAGCTACATTGATTTTGTTTATGCAGAAATGTTTTGATTTATATATGTGCCTTTTTTCAGTCTCGTATGTAGTCATAAACTGTACCTCAACCCATAGTTCTGATAAGTATTTTCCCCTTGGTCGTCTAATTTGTTTAAGATATGATCTTTTAGTGGGGCAGAGCAAAGATGGAGGCATAGAAATAGGAAAACTCCATATACTTCCTCCATAACCACCTCAAATATCTATAAAAATGATTCTAAACAAACTTTAGCGCTACAGAACCAACAAAGTGACAGAGAGAAACACACCTCTCACTGAAGGCAGCCTCGCAGGGATATAGGAAAGGCCCATCACAGCATGCTGGGAGCAGAGACCAGCCCCATGTGAGCTGGCAGTTTTAGCCTCAGGGTGGCCCTGAACAGCTTCCAACTGGAGGCACTTCACAAGAGTGTATCACCAGCAGTTGTGGCAGTTTTCAGAATTATCAAGCCATAAATGCCAAAGACAAAGAGAGGTCAATGTGGACTCTGTGGGAACAGGGGGTCCGGGAGTGTGGTCTGTTCTCTTCCCCAGGAGGGAGAAGTTGCTGAGGCATGGCAGCTGTGTAACCATCTCCACATGACTGCTTCAGAGCTCCTGGCCTGCAGATCATAGGTGGACCAAGAAACCATTTTGAGGGGTAATCACTTCATGGATCTGGATTGCTGAGTAGAGTGGAGGTCCTAGGGTGTGTGACCAAGTGCCAGAGCCTGTGGAGTCTTCACAGAGGGCAGCCATCTAATAGCTCCAGCAGCTGCAAAATACCCAGCGATTTGAGACAAAACTCTCCTGTCTGGAAGCAGAGTTCTACTGTGGCAAAAAGCTCAAAAGTCAAGTAATTGAGCGACAACATGAGCAAACAAAGGAAGCAAAACAAGCACAACAATCTGACTTTGGATTCCTTTTCTGGGGACAAAAAGGATCAAAGCATGGAATGGGAGGAAGAAAATGAAGTCACAACTCCTGCACCAAAAGGTTGCAAGGAAAATATGAATTAGTTACAGGCCATAGAGGAGCTTAAGAAGGATTTTGAAAACCAAATAAGAAAAGTGGAGGAAAAAATTGGGAAGAGAAATGAGAAGGATGCAAGAAACTTATAAAATGAGAGTCAACAATCTTTCTAAAGAAAATAATAGCTTAAAAATAGACTAATTCAAATGGCAAAAGAGGCTCAAAAAGCCAATTAGGAGAAGAATGCCTTAAAAAGCCAAATTTGCCAGATAGAAAAAGAATCTCAAAAGCTCACTGAATAGAATCATCCTTTCAGAATTAGACTGGAGCAAATGCAAGCTAGTGAATTTATGAGAAATTAAGATACTATTAAACAGATCCAAACAAATGAAAAAATAGAAGGCAATGTGAAATATTTCATTGAAAAAACCACTGACCTGGAAAATAGATCCAGGAGAGATAATTTAAAAATTATTGGACTACCTGAAAGCCATGATCAAAGAAAGAACCTAGAAATCATCCTTCAAGAAATTCTCAAGGAAAATTGCCCTAATATTTTAGGACCAGGGGGCAAAATAGAGGTACAAAGAATCCAGAGATCACCTCCTGAAAAAAGATCCCCGAAAGAAAACTCCTAGGGATATGACCGTCAGGTTCCAGAGCTCCCAGATCAAAGAGAAACTATTACAAGAAACCAAAAAGAAACAATTTTAATCTTGTGGAAACATAATCAGGATAACACAGGATCTGGCAACTTCTACTTTGAGGGATCACAGGTCTTGGGATATAATATTCTGGAGAAAAAAGAAGCTGGGATTAAAACCAAGAATCACCTACCCAGCAAAACTTAGTATTATGTTTCAGGGGAAAATATGGTCATTCAATGAAATAGAGGACTTTCAAACATTCTTGATGAAAAAAACATAGTTGAATATAAAAATTGACATTCAAATACAAGAAACAACAGAAGCATGAGAAGGTAAACAGGGAAAAGAAATCATAAGGAACTCATCAAAGTTGAACTATTTCCATCCCTACATGGAAAAATGATAGTTGTAACTTATGAAACTTTTCTCAGTATGAGAATAGTTGAGAATATATATATATATATATATATACATATATATATGTATATATATACATACATACATATATATGTATACATATGTCTATATAGGAGGGTACATGGGCGTATGTATACATAAGTATGTGTATATGTGTACAGTTATACATAGATAGAGGGCACAGGACCAACTGAACAGGAAAGGATGATACTTATAAGGCCACATTGAGAGGTGAGAGAGGAATATAATGAGAGGAGATGGGGGGAGACAATGGGGTAAATTATCTCATATGGAAGAGGCAAGGGAAAGCTGTTACAATGGAGGGAAAGAACAGGAAGGCAAAAGGGAATGAGTCAACATTACTCTCATTGAATTTGGCTTAGGAAGGGAATGACATGTACACTGAATAGGGTATCTCACCCTACAGGAGAGTAGGGAGAAGGGGATTTGAAAGGGGGATGATAGAGGGGAGGGGAGGCTGGGGGAAGGGTTTGAAAAGGGACAGGGTCAAAGTAGAGAATTGAATGGGTGGAGGGCAGGATAGGATGGAGAGCAATATAGTCAATCTTTTACAATATATACACTCTGGAAATATTTTGCGTAGCTACTCATATACAACCTATATTGAATTGCTTATGTTCCCAGTAATTTTTGGTGATGAGGTAGGAAGGGAAACAATCTGGAATCCAAAGTTTAAAAATCAAATATGAAAAAAATAATATTCTTTTTTACATGCAACTTGGAAATAAGATTTAGAGGCACTGGGATATAGAGATCCATCTTTCCCTACTGGAAGGTTGGAGGTGGGATGGGGGAAGATATAGGAGAGAGCAGATTGGGGGAGAGAGGGTATACAGTGGAATTGCTGTTTTGGGCAGGTGGATCAGGGAAAGACTGGGAGAAAATTTATAAGTAAAAAATCTTGTGTAAATGAATGATGTAAACTAAAAATAAACATGAAATTTAATTTAAAAAATAAGACTGAATATCAAATTGGCACAGAAGGTGTCAGAAAGCAAAAATGGCCATCATGGTGATTTCAGAAAACAGAGAAAACCAAGGAAATCACAACTAATATCTTTCTTTTAAACAAATGCTTTATTAACTTCTGTTTTACATCATTCATTTCCACCAGATTTTGAGTTACAATTTTTTCCCATGTTTTTCCCCTACCTACCATCCCAGAATAGCAGTCCCACCAGATATGGCTTCCTCCAATCAGCTCTCTCCCATATCTTCTCCCATACCCCCTTCGACTTTTCCATTAGAGCAAGGGGAATCTCTATGCCCCAATGCCTGTACATCTTATCTCCCAATTACAAGCAAAAGAGTATTAAGAATAGTATTTATATATATATTTGAAACATTTAATTTTCAGACCTCGAATTTCAGATCCATTCCCTTCCTCCCTCGTCACCCATTCCCTCTGGGAAGATAAGTAATTCAGTATATGTTGTACATGTGTAGCTATGCAAAACATTAACATAGTAGATATATTGTACAAGGCTGCTTATATTTCCCTCCCACCCATCCTACCCCCCACCTGGTCCATTCCCTACTTGATCCTGACCCTCTTCTATAGTGGGTACTTCCAACCTCCTCCACCTCCAAGAATGTCCACCCATCCATCATCGCTCCTCTCATCCCCCTTCCCCCTATTCTGCTGCAGGTTGAGATATCTCATTTAGTATGTATGTCATTCTCTCCCTGAACCAAATTCAATGAGAATGTGGTTTTGCCTTTTTGCCGTCCTATTCTTCCCCTCCTCTGTAGCCACTTCCCCTTGCTTCTTCTACATAAGATAGTTTACCCTACCCTGTCTCTCCCCATCTCCTCTTGCCACTTTCCTCTCTCACCTCATAATTTCACCCCTTAAGTATCATCCCTTCCCAACAAATTCAACCTATGCCCTCTATCCATGTATAACTGTAAACATATATACACACATTCACATATGTATTCAAATGACCATACACCCTTCTTCCATTATTTTCATACTGAGAGAGGTTTCACAGTTACTGTTTTTCCATGTAGGAATGTAAATAGGTCAACTTTGAAAAGTTCCTTTTGATTTCTTTTCCCTCATTACCTTCTCAGGCGTCTCTTGCTTCTTGTGTCTGGATGTCAAATTTTCTATTCAACTCTGGTTTTTTCCTCAAGAATGCTTGAAAGTCCTCTATTCCACTGAATGACCATATTTTCCCCTGAAACAAAATACTCAGTTTTGCTGGGTAGGTGACCCTTGGGTTCAGTCCCAACTCTTTTGCCCTCTGGACTATCGTGTTCCATGCCCTTCAGTTCCTCAGTGTAGAAGCTGCCAGCTCCTGTGCTATTCTGATTGTGTTTCCACAATGTTTAAATTGTTTCTTCCTGGATGCTTGTAGTATTTTCTCCTTGATCTGGGGATTCTGAAATCTGGCTATAATATTCCTGGGAGTTTTCTTTTTGGGATCTTTTTCAGGAGGTTATCAGTGTATTCTTTCAACCTCTATTTTGCCCTCTGGATCTAAAACATCAGGGCAATTTTCCTTGAGAATTTCTTGAAGGGTGATTTCTAGGTTCTTTCTTTGATCATGGCTTTTGAGTAGTCCAATAATTTTTAACTTGTCTCTCCTAGATCTATTTTCCAGGTCAGTGGTTTTTCCCATGAGATATTTCACATTGCCTTCTAATCTTTCATTTGTTTGGATCTGCTTAACAGCATCTTGATTTCTCATAAAGTCATTAGCTTCCATTTGCTCCAGTCTAACTCTGAAGGAATGAATCTCCTCATTGGACTTTTGAGATTCTTTTTCCATCTGGGAAATTCGACTTTTTCCCCTTTTACATAGTTTAGAGGTGATCTGGTGGAAGAGTGCCTTGGACTTGCTGCTTCTACTCCGCCATCTCGGCTCCACCCCCCTGAAATCCACAACTAATATCTTATATTTCAATAAATGAAGAACAGTGTGAAGGTACCTTTCACATCTGGTTGATATTGTAATACATCATCCTTCTTTCCCAACAAACTACTATTATCAGTGTCTGTAAGATAAAATAATTTTTAAAAATTAATATTGATAAGATTTTCAAATCATTTTTACAAAGCATTGACATTTGAGCAATTATCTGGACAAAATAAAAGCTTTTGTATTTATGACCAAAACTCAAAAAACAAAAAAGATGTGATCTTTTACATCTAGATCATATATCAACTTTGAGCTTGTCTTGGTATGTACTATGAAATATTCTTCTAAAACTGATATTTTCCAGACTACTTTCCAGCTGTCCCAGCAGTGTTTGCCAAAGGACAAGGTCTTACCACAGTTGCTTACTTCTTTGGGTTTATTGAAAACTAGATTTATTTGCTTCTCCATGTTTTGCATCTAAGCTGTTACACTGACCAACCTCTGTTTAATCCAGTACCAAGTTGATAATGCTTTGTAAATAGTTTGAGATCTGGTGCTGGTAGACCTCCTTTCCCTTTCCTACTTTTTTTCCCTCTCATTTCTCTAGAGATTTTTGATCTTTTGTTCCTGGTGTAGTGTTCTTTGAGGCAGTGATTTGGTCATGTTTCCAGTCAAATTGGGTGTCACTTGGAAGACTGGACTTTGCAGAGTTCCCAAATGAGAGTTATATGACTTTCTAATTACTTCCCTGGCCCTTCCAGTTGGAGTTCATCTTTCCAGGTCAGAGGAGTTTTGACCCTCCCTTCTTTGGATTGTTTTTGTTTCTAAATTCTAGAGGTCACAAAAACTTGGGAGTTGACAAGGTAATTTTCAAAATAGCATCTCTGTCTTTTGATTATAACCTTCTTCTGTTTTTACAACATTGTTATTTTTAATCTTTTTTTCCCATTAGGTATTTTTTTTCTTTCTCCCACCATTCTTCCTATGACCCTTCCCTTCCTCATTCTAGATCCACATATGGCGATCAGGGTTTAGTGGGTATAAGAACATAATTTGAACTTGAAATTCCTATTCTGAATGGATGTGTCTGACCTAAGAAAACTCTATGAAATGAGGCTGAGACACAGTAAGTGAATTCCCCAGTCATACAGCTAAAACATTTCTAAGGCAGGATTTGAACTCAGGTCTTCCTGAATTGTGATCCAGTTCTCTGTTCCACATTCTATCTGCTATGCCACTTAGCTGCCTTGTTAGATTTAACCTGGTTTCCTCCTCCAATTTTTCTTTCACTATGACTCCTAAAAGTTCCCATCTCATCCTATACCATCTATAAGGTGGGAGTGAAAACTACACACAGCATTAGAAGTAGCCTTTTCACCTCCTGAAAACAACAGCTATTCCAGGCTAGCCATTTACAGAGTTTTGAAACTACTGCCCAGGGGCCTGGGTGACCTGATTACTTATTCAGTGAAAAGTTGCATAACCCACTATATGTAAGTGGCCATAGACCACTGAGATGTGGTTTTACATCACATTCAGCTGTCCACCCCAGTCATCTTGCTTTCGTTCCTGTAGCTAGGATTATCTCCTCTCCTTTATAATGAGAAATACAGTCACATTCATGCAACAGTTTATTTTATCTTATTTTTTGCTTTTTGGAGGGCAATTGGGGTTAAGTAACTTGCCCAAGGTCGCTTGGCTAGTTTTTTGTTTGTGTGTGTTAAGTGTCTGAGGCCAGATCCGAACTCAGGTCCTTCTGACTCCAGGGCCGTCACTCTACTCACTGCACCACCTAGCCGCCCCAACAGTTTATTTCTGAAAGGCATTTGATTTGGTTAAATAGACTTCTTTATGACTCTACTTGCTATGTCTTGACTTTACAAAACAAAATGCACTTGCCCAGCCAGTTCCATCTTAAATGTATCATTTTGCCCTCTTAGAATTTGAGCCTCTTGGGATTATCTGTTTCACTTTTAAATCTGTATCTTTAACATTTAGGATGGTGCTTGACATATAGTGAGTTAATAAACATTTTAAAGTGACGTGTGTTCATTCATTATATCTGTCAAGAGTCACTGTAGAGCAAAGCTGGTTTGGAACTCACTCTTTTTATTCCCTCTTTCCACAGGAATTTGAGGAGAAAATAATATTTCCCAAACCAAAAGTTTCTCTTAATCCATATCCTACTCCTTCCACTCCTCTTTAAGTCAGAGGTTGGGTGTTTGCTTAAGCCATTCCCTTTCAAAGCAACCTTGCTTGGCTACAAACAAGCCCTTTCTAAGCTATTGCAAATTGTTCTTAAGTTTACAGGGTATATTTATGTCAATTTAGGAAATGATATAAGAACCAAGCTATTTATAAAATCTCAGTTGTAAAATTCCCTCAAATGACAGTTCAAAGTTCCCAAGTTAGGGAAATTCCTTAACTCTTTTTTTTTTTTTAAAGCAATTGGGGTTAAGTAACTTGCTCAAGGTTACACGGCTAGTCATTATTTATGCGTGGGTGCTCATTTTCTGAGGCCGGATCTGATCTCGGGTCATCCAAACTCTGAGGCCAGCGCTCTTACTCACTGCGCCACCTAGCCGCCCCTTTAGGGCAATTGGGGTTAAGTAACTTGCCCAAGGTTACAAGGCCAGGTTTTTGTTTGTGCGGATTAGGTGTCAGAGGCTCCGAACTCAGGTCCTTCTGATTCCAGGGCCGGCGCTCTATTCACTGCGCCACCTAGCCGCCCCTAATTCCTTAACTCTTTGGGACTGAGGTGTTTTTTTTTTCTTGTCCTTTGTTGTTGTTCAGTCATTCAATTGTGTCCAACTCTTTGCAATTCCATTGTCCATAGCACATTAATGTTGTTTATGGGATTTCCTCAGCAAAGATACTGGAGTAGCTTACCATTTCCTTCCACAGTGGATTAAGGCAAAAAGAGCTTAATTGACTTGCCCGGGGTCACAAAGCTATTAAGTATCATGTGGTTGGATTTGCATTCAGGTCTTACTAACTCCAGGCCCAGTGCTCCATCCACTGATTCATCTAGTTCTCTCTCTCTCTCTCTCTCTCTCTCTCTCTCTCTCTCTCTCTCTCTCTCTCTTTTCCCTAGTTAAGTCTATATTTCTATATATTCACTTGCCATCTTCCATTGCTCTGTCTGTGTGCAGTCAATAAAGAGTTAAGCAACAGCAGTCATGTTCAAAGATATATTTATGTGGAACATAATCAATAAATAAAACCAGATTAAATAATTTTTTAAAAATCATATAAAAGTGTCTATATTATCAAATAAGCCGGGGTGGGGGGGTTGAGAAGAATTCAAAATCTTTGACTGCTTTTCTTAAGTTCTTGTAAGTATTATATTAGGTATCAAAAAAAACTTTTTTTGTCTAGTCTGTTTTGCTTAGTCCTTAGTTTCAGAATAAACATGAAAAGATCTCGGCAGGGACCTGATGACCATGACCTTCTTCTGCTGCTCCCACCTTAAGACATTATATTCTCTGGTTCTGTTTCTGTCTCCCTTAGGCAAACTATTGCCCTCTCAACTAAATCTTGAACTATTTTAAAACTTAGGAAGCTGAGGAAAGTCCACTCCATCCCCCATCTCAAATATTAAGATAGTTTCAGTCATGGTTTTGAAGATGGGGTAAACTTAAGAATAGTTTGCCCTTGCTTAGAAAAGGGTTGTTTGTCATAACCAAGCAAGGTTGCTCTGAAAGGGGAAGGCTTAAGCAAACACACAACCGCTGACTTAAAGAGGAGTGGAAGGAGTAGGATAAGGATTAAGAGAAACTTTTGGTTTGGGAAATATTATTTTCTCCCCAAATTCCTGTGGAAAGAGGGAATAAAAAGATTGATTTCCAAAGCACCTTTGCTCTACAGTGACTCTTGACAGATACAATGAATGAACCCCAGTGAGGGGTCTGCTGAGTAGTCAATTCATACTCTTATTAATATCCTGTTATGTATAATTTCATAAGGAATATATGCACATATATACAAAATATACATGTATTCATATACACAAATATATACATACATATACATGTGCATATACATGTACATGTACACATACATATACATATATATGCACAGACTGGATATGCTTAGAATTCACGTCCTATTTGCTTTTTCCACTTCTGGTAAACCAACAGGATTTGAGCTACTAAGACTTCACCTTAATTCAATGCTGCATGGCATTAACAATCTCCCTGTTCTTCTCCAACCTTCCTGTTAAAAATATTCTGCTACTCCTACGTTCTGTAACCAGTGCTTTGATTAAACCTAGTCAAGATTTCAGATATTCTCGTGAAATTTTCTGTGTTTAACCAATTTAAAATTAATCAACTATTTTGCATTTAAATAAAAGATATGCATCCTGAATCTTGCTATTTCTAATGTTTTCATTGCATACACAAACACACACACACACTCTCACACACGCATATTTATCACTCTATTCATACTTTTATAGTTTCTACAGGATATAGTTTTTGCAATACATTTTATTTTACATGGTTATGTCGCAGTGAAAATCATTTGTAGGGGGGCAGAATCAAGATGGATTAGAAACAGAACTTCCACTCGGCTCTGGCTCCCACCTACCTCTTCCAATTCATGTAAAAGGTGACTCTGAACAAACTTTGGAGCTACAGAACCCACAAAATGACTCAGAGAAGCTAACCTCCCACTGAGGACAGCTTGGCAGGCCAACAAGAAGAAACCAGCAGAGTGCTGTGGGAGCTGAGCCAACCCCCACATAAACCTGAGGTTTTAGCCTCAGGTTGGCCTGACCAGCACTCGACTGGAGGGACTTCAGATCACCAGCAACTGTGATGTTTTTCAGAATTATCAACAAATAGATGCTAAGGACAAAGTGAGAGGACAGTGGAGTGTGGACTTTGGGATCTGGTAGTTTGGGAACGTGGTCTGGCCTTTATCCCCTGGAGGGAGAAGCCACTCGGGTGCCAGGGCCCTGCAGCCAGCTCCACATGGCAGATTCAGCTCCTTGCCTGCAGACGGTAAGGGGACCAAGCAACCAGTCTGAGGGGTAATCGCTTTTGTTATAACCTGCTTGGATCTGGATTAAGGACTAGGGTGGAGGTCCTGAGGTGTGTGATCAGCTTGCAAGAGCATATGGAAGCTTCAGAGAGGGCACCCAACTAATACCTTCAGCAGCTGAGAAAACCCCAGGAATTGGGACAATGCACCCTTTGGTAGCAGAGTTCTACTGTGGCAAAAATTCAAAAGTCAAGAAATTGAGTGGCACAACACAAGCAGGCAAAAAAAGCAAAGCAAGCAGAGAAATCCAACTTTACACCCCTATTTTGGGGACAAAAAGGATCAAAGCATGGAATAGGAGGAAGAAAACAAAGTCAGAACTCCTGCACCAAAGCTTCCAAGAAAAATATAAGCTGGTTACAGACCATAGAGGTACCTTAAGAAAGATTTTGAAAACCAAATAAAAGCAGTAGAGGAAAAACTGGAAAGAGAAATGAGAATGATACAAGAAAATTATAAGGGGGCTCACTTTGAGAAGTGTTGTGTGATTTGACCAGATAAAACTCTGGGAAGCCGTTGAGAGCCCCCCGGCTTTGAAAACCCAGATGTTGATGCTTCCCTCTCTGGTAACTGTAATTTTGGTATTGATGATGGTTGGACAGTTTGGAAGCCTGTCTGTTTGATATGTCTGTATACTCTGAAATTCGGGGTGCTGACCTTTTCCCCTTAAACTAGGTGATATATGTTTGTTTGATTAAAGTGAGCTTGTTAACCAAAAAAAAAGAAAATTATAAAATGAGAATCAACAACCTGACTGAAGAAAATAACACCTTAAAAAATAGAATAACTCAACTGGCAAAAGAGGCTCAAAAAGGCAATGAGGAGAAGAATGCTTAAAAAAGCTGAATTTGCCAGATGGAAAAAGAGTTCCACAATATCACTGAAGTAAATCATTCCTTCAGAATTAGTTTGGAGCAAATGGAAGCTACTGACTTTATGGAAAATCAAGATACTACTAAACAGATCCAAGCAAATGAAAAGATAGACAGCAATGTGAAATGTTTAATTGACAAAACCACTGACCTGGAAAATAGATCCAGGAGAGATAATTTAAAACTTATTGGACTATCTGAGAGCCATGATCAAAAAAAGGACTTAGAAATCATCCTCCAAGAAATTCTCAAGGGAAATTGCCCTAATATTTTAGAACCAGAGGGCAAAAGAGAGGTACAAAGAATCCACTGACCACCTCCTGAAAAAGATCTCAAAAAGAAAACTCCTAGGGATATTATAGCCAGGGTCTGGAATTACCAGATCAAGGAGAAAATATTACAAGAAGCCAGGAAGAAACAATTTGAATGTTGTAGAAACACAATCAGGATAACACAGGATCTGGCAGCTTCTACACTGAATAATCGAAGGGCTTGGAATATGATATTCTGGAGGACAAAGGAGCTGGGATTAAAACCAAGAATCACCTACCCTGAAAAACTGAGTATCATGTTTTAGGGGAAAATATGGTCATTCAGTAGAATAGAGGCCTTTCAAGTATTCTTGACAAAAAAGCCAGAGTTGAACAGAAAATTTGACATTCACATACAAGAAGCAAGAGAAGCATGAGAAGGTGAACAGGGAAAAGAAATCATTAGGAACTTATCAAAGTTGAACTATTTACATTCCTACATGAAAAATGATAACTGTAAGTTATGAAACATTTCTTAGTATGAGAATGGTTGAAGGGAATAGAAATGTATATGTGTGTGTGTGTGTTTATACATACATATATGTATCCATATAGGAGGGTATATGGGTGTATGAATACATATGTGAGTGTGTGTATATATGTATACAGGTATACATAAATAAGAGGGCACAGGAACAATTTAATAGGAAGGGATGACACTTAAAAAGGTGAAATTAAGGGGTGAGAGAGGAATATAATGAGAGGAGATGGGGAGAGATAGAATGGGGGTAAATTATTGCATATAGAAGAGGCAAAGGAAAACTGTTACAATGAAGTGGAAGAACAGGAAGGCAAAAGGGAATGGGTCAACCTTATTCTCATTGAATTTGGCTCAGGGAGGAAATGACATAAACACTAAATAGGGTATCTCATCATACAGGAGAGTAGGTGGGAAGGGGAAGACATGGGGGATGATGGAAGGGCAGGCTGGGGGGAAGGGAAGTTGGAAGCACCCACTTTTGAAAAGGGACAGGATCAAAGTAGAGAATAGAACAAGTGGGAGGGGGGATAGGAGGGAGGGAAATATAGTCAGTCTTTTACAATATATCCACTATGGAAATGTTTTGCATAACTACACTTGTATAACCTATATTGAATCCCTTATCTTCCCAGTAAGGGTGGGTGGGTGACAAGGGAGGAAGGGAATGGATCTGGAATTCAAAGTTTTAAAATCAAATATATATATATATGTACTATTATCAATGTTATTTTACATCTAACTGGGAAATAAGATATACAGTCATTGTGGCATAAAGATCCACCATGCCCTACTGAAAAGTCAAAGTGGGTATGTGAGAAGATATGCAAGAGAGCAGATTGGAGGAGGTAATATCTAGTGGGATCGCTATTTTGGGGTGGTGGGTAGGGGAAAAACGGGGAGAAAATGTGTAACTCAAAATCTTGCAGAAATGAATGACGTCAAGTGGAAGTTAATAAAGCATTTGATAAAAAAAATAAAATAAATTTCATTTGTAGAAAAATATTCATTTATAGATAGGTAGAAATGACCAATTTCTTAAAATGTTCATTCAATGCTTATTCCTTGACAGTAGAAATCTAACCATCCTAGAGAGATAAACTAACTGAAATGTTACTAGGTGCTCCCATGCATTCTCATTTCTGGTCAGAATGGACATAGTATGTTTGACTGAGAAATGACATAGTGTATTTAGCTTTATAAAATGCTTATTAATTCTGTGACCATCCTATACTAATACTTTGAAAAAAATATTACTCTGTACCAGTGGTGTCTTACTCAAATAAAAATGAATCCCTGTTTGACTTAGAAAGCCACAAATTAACATTATTTGTGTTCTATTGGATTTTTCATGCATTCTGAGTTACATTTAATGTAATTCAGTAGGAATTTAGTTTTGGCTGTAGCATGTGGGTCAGAAGTTTGCCACCTCTGTAGCAGGCCTCAGGTCTTTTGATCTTAAGGACCCTTTTATCCACTTAAAAATTACAGAAGACTCCTCCTGAGGAGCTTTATTTATAGCAGATATATATATATATATATATATATGTATATATATACATATATATATACATTTATATATTAGAAATAAAAGTCATTATTATTATGAAAATAGTTTTCCATTATAACTTATAACTTCCTGTACAGGCCTCAGAAACCTCCATGGGTCCCCCCAAAATGCTTTGAGAATTCCTGTTTGATTAAATTTTTGTTACCATTCATTAAATTTTTTCCTTCATACAGTTTATAATATAAGGTGAAACAAAATAGAGGATAATGAGTTGGCCTTCAAGTCAGGAAGACCTATGTTCAAACCTTGCTTCTAACAAATAATGGCTATATAACCAAGGCTATGCCCTAGACAAAGCTCTAAAAATATGTTTCAGAACAGCTGTTGATGAACATTCTTAGAGGAAGGGTCCTTATTGGAATTACATATGTTGGTAGAATCAAAAGTCTATCTAAAAAAATTGAACATACTGGAGCCATAGAGAATCTCAAAGGATATCTAGTTTCCCTCTCTTATTTTACAAGTCAGGAAACTGAGTTTGAAAGATCTTAAAGGATTCACCCAAAGTCACACAGATAATGGAATAGTGATAGAATTTGAAGTACAGAACCAGTAGGATTTCTAGCAGATCACACTGCCTCCTGATTGTTAACATGTATAGTAGGCATGAATAGTATTAGTAGTATCAACATGACTATATAAAATGTGATATATCAAAGCAGATGGCCTCTTGGTTCAAGGAGAAGCCTTATGGGAGAACCTTTCTTGAATTTTAGTCTTCCTTCAAATATATGAAGTCACAATGTCAGAAGGAATGCTTTCCCTTCAGTCTGTGGAGAACCCGTATACACCGTGGAGAGCTTAAGTGGCTAAAGCACTTGGCATAGTGCCTAGCACGTTGTAAGCATTTAATAAATGCTTCACTGACATTAGAATAGACAGGTTATTAAGGACCAAAATCTAAATCTGCTTGCTTTCAGTCAATAGTGTGTCCTCTAGCCTGCAGTATTGTTAACATCTGGGTTTCAAAGGTGAAAAGGAACCATCTAAACTGCTTCCTTGCTCTAGAAAACATCATTGTGTCAAACTACTGGAGAAAAAGTAGTTTTGACTTTACAATCTAATTAGTATGATTTGCCCTCTGATAAAACAATGAGAAGTGCTCTATTGTTTTCATGTTTAGCTCACAAATTTAAAAATTTGTGGCACAGTATTCTTGTTCTTGACAGGGCAGTGACATTGAAGCCTTATTACTTCCTGCTGCAATGAGATTTGTGTATTTCATTAATGCAGCTGAACATCCATTCAGAGAATTAAGGTTGCATCTTAGGAACACAAGAGGAATTGTAGATTTGGGCAATGTGTATATTTTAAATATAATTATAATGTAAATTACAAATGAGATGCATATTTATAATGATATTTGGATAGAATGAAGAAAAAGACAAATCCTTCCCAAAGGACAAAAAGATACACAATGTCAGTCCAAAGTTGAATGCATCTTGACTTATTATATTTCATCTATTTTGTGCCATGTGAAATTATTATCATTAAATCCAGCCTCATACCCAAAAACTAATGTATAAAAGCCACAAAACATTTTATATCAAACTAGTTGTAAGAAATATTATGATTTAATAAAATAGCTTCTCTTTGCCAATTCTATCTTCTAAATATCTCTGATATATTCTCTCCTATTTTTGCTGCTACCATTTTAACAGTGAATGTTACTATTTCCTTGTCTAGACAAGTACAACAACTTATTTTTTATTTTAAATGTCTTTCTAAATAAAATAATCCTTCATACCGCCTCCATTCTATTTCTCCTTATGCATATATCTGGTCCCTCACTAAAATCCTACTTTAATGCCACATAAATGGTGTATGTAGATGGCAAGAGGGTTGGAGTGTGGTGGATGAGCCTGGGTTTTCATGCACTTTGTACTCAGAACCAAACGTTTAATAGGTGCAACTAAAGTGCAAAGCATTTGGGCAAAGGCTCAGTGAGGAATGATGTCTATTGTCTAAGGTCTCAGACCAGCTAAGTTTGAGGAGACCCTCTCACCATACCATACAGAGAGTACTGGATGTTTTGGCTACAGAAAATATTGAAGGTTAACAACTTTTTGAAGACCATTGACTAAGAATTGATAAAAATTGTAAACTGCATTGCTGAATGGAGTCACCATACTCATGAAATAAAATTCTTCATTATCTGCCAAATACAATTCCAACTTGTTAGTCTGGCATTTAAGGCCTTCTGTGACTATCACCTCTATAATGAGGGCTTGCCTAGCTCTTTTTTTTTTCTTTTTTGAGGAGGGAAGTCAGGGTAATTGAGGTTAAATGACTTGCCCAAATTCATATGGCTAGAAAGTGTTAAGTGTCTGAGGTCAGATTTGAATTCAGGTCCTCCTGACTCCAGGGCTGGTGCTCTATTCACTGCACCACCTAGCCACCTCTTGCCAAACTCTTTTTAGGGATGCTCATCCACCTTTGGGGTTCACCTGATTCATTTATTTCTCACCTGTCATTCCAAGAAGCTGTAACTGTACCATCTTGGCAGAAGGACTAAACCAGGTTGAGGTTGACTGACAGGTCTCAAGCCCATTGGTGAGTTGGGGGGTGTCTATCCCAAGTGTGTAAAGATTTTCCCTGACAGAATGGGTGGATGAGAGCAATTTGTTGCAAGAACCCATGAAAGTGGCTAAAGCAGGCACTGCAGAGTTCTTGGTGCTTGGTCAGACATGGAAGACAGCAGTCATCCACTGCAATCCTAGGCTGTCTCCAGTCATCTTGACTTTTGTGCTTCCACTGGACTTTGATGACTGAGGAAGAGAGAGAGAAGCTGAGAATTTCCTACAACTCTGCTTAACCTAAAATCAATTCATGTACAAATCGAGGCATCAATCATGATGTTACTGGTCGTTGAAAACAGGATGACAAACAACAACCTTTACAGCCTTCATACTTCCCCTTGAAAGTATTTTATGCTTCAGTAAAATTGGATTACTCCATTTCCTCCATCTTCATCTCCCACTTTGTTGCATTCTTACCTTTGCTCAAACTGTGCACTCTGTTATTGAAATCAAACCCACCTTTTGAAGCTCAACTTACTGGCACCATTTCATCAGTTATTTCCTGTTCTCTTCCCCTCTCCATTTCTGCACAGTAGGGAATAATCTCCACCTGTCTCTCTCTCAGGTTAATTTCAAATAGCACTTTATAATTTACTTACATGGATATTGTGAATTATTTTTGTTGTAGTCATTTATGTAAGTTACATACTCATGCAATTAACTTTATATCCCCTGAGAACAGCAGGTATACTTTATCTAAACTTTTAAAATACTCTGAAGACTAGCACAAAATCATAAAAAGACTCTTTTGTACTCAACATGTAACTTTGAGTTCCAAATTCTTTCCTTTCCTTTCCCCCATTCCCCCTCATTGATAAGGCAAGCAATTTGACATAGGTTGTACATGTGTAATACTGCAAACCATTTCCATAATACTCATGTTGTAAAAGACTACTTTCCTCTATGCTATCCCCACCCTGTTTATTATATTCTCTCTCTTTTTTCATCCTATAACTCCTCAGAAGTGTTTTACTTCTGGATTCCCCCTCCCCCAATCTGTCCTCCCTTCTCTTATCCACTTCCCTGCTATGCTCCTATAGGGTAAGATAGATTTCTGTACCCAGGTGAATTTATATGTTACTCCCTTTTCAAACCATACTACCTCTCACTTTCTCTTTCTCTCAATAAATTCCTCCCTCATGCCTTAATTTTACTTTTTTAGATATCATCTTTTCATATTTAACTCACACCTATGCCCTCTGTCTATATAAATTCCTTGTAGCTACAAATATCATCTTTCCATGTAGAAATGTAAACAGTTTTAAATTTAATAAATTAGGGCAGCTTTCCATAATAGATATCATCCTTTCATATTCAACTCATCCTGTGCTCTCTCTCTATGTATACATGAACATACTTATGCCCACACTCACATATATATTTATATACACATACACCCTCTTATACATACATATATATATATATGTATGTATACATATAAATATAAATTATCCACACACAGATACATATATTGACCTCAATTATCCTCATACTGAGAAAAATCTTATGAGTTACAATTATCATTTTTCCATGTAGGTATGTCAATAGTTAATCTTAATAATTTCCTTATCATTTCTTTTTCCTGTTTACCTTCTAATGCTTCTCTTGCTTTTTGCAATTGAAAGTCAAATTTTCTGTTCAGCTCCGGTTTTTTCATCAAGAATGGTTAAAAATCCTCTATTTCTTTGAATGACCATATTTTCTCGCAAAACATTATACTCAGTTTTGCTGGGTAGGTGATTCTTGGTTTTAGTCCTAGCTCCTTTGACCTCTGGAATGCCATATTCCAAGCCCTTCAATCCCTTAGTGCAGAAGCTTCTAGGTCTTATGTTATCCTGATTTTGTTTCCACAATACTCAAATTGTTTCTTCCTGACTGCTTGCAGGATTTTCTCCTTAACCTGGGAATTCTGGAACATGGCTATGATATTCCTAGGAGTTTTCTTTTGGGGACCATTTTCAAGAGGCAATCAGTGAATTCTTTCAATTTCTCTTTTGCCCTCTGGTTCTAGAATGTCAGGGCAATTTTGCTTGATAATTTCTTGCAAGATGGTGTCTAGGCTCTTTTTTTGATCATGGCTTTTGGGTAGTCCAGTAATTTTAAAATTATCTCTCCTGGATCTCTTTTCCAGGTCAGTGGTTTTTCCAATAAGATATTTCACATTGCCTTATATTTTTTTATTTTTTTGGATCTGTTTTATAGTATCTTGATTTCTCATAAAGTCATTAACTTACACATGCTCCAATCTAATTTTGAAGGAATTATAATTTTTGGTCAGTTTTTGAAATTCATTTTCCATCTGGCAAATTCAACTTTTTAAGGCATTGTTCTTCTCATTGTTTTTTGGGGACATTTTTTTTGCCATTTGAGTTAGTCTATTTTTAAGGTGTTATTTTCTTCAGCATATTTTTTGGTCTCCTTTATTAGTCTGTTGACTCACTTTTCATGATTTTCTAACATCAATCTTATTTCTCTTCCCAATTTTTCCTCCACTTCTCTTACTTGATTTTTAAAATCCTTCTTGAGCTCCTCCATGGCCCGTGGCCAATTCATATATTTTTGGAAACTTTTGATGCAAGAGTTTTGATTTCATTATATTCCTCCCATTCCATGTTTTGTTCCTTTTTGTTCCCCCCCACCCCAAATGAAACTATGGTCTGATTATGTTTCCTCTGCATGCTAATGTTGCCAGTCAATTACTTGCTTTTGGGCTCTTTGACATGGTAGAAATTTTCTTCCAGAATGGAGAGAGCTTTCCCCAAATTGCTGGGGTTTTTGCAGCTGCCAGAGTTATTAAAAGGGTGCAAAGCTCTTCCTTCACCCCTGTTCCAACAGAGTTCTACACTGACCTTTTGCTTTGTCTTTGCTGTTTATGGTTTGAGAAATCTGGAAACCACCAGAGCTGCTGGTAATTCACTTTCACTAAGTCTGCTCTGGCCACTGCTGGTCAGGACCTCCCTGAAGCTGTCACTGCACTGCTCCTGCAGTACTCTACTTATCTCCCAGCACACTGTTATAGACCCTTCCTGTTGGCCTGCCAGGCTGACTTCAGCATGAGATTTGTTTCTCTCTTTCACTTCGTGGGTTCTATAGCTCTAAAATTTTTTTTAAAATCATTTTTTTACAGATATTGGAAGTGTTTGGAACCAGAACCCACACCAACCCTCTTTCTCCATTCTAATTCTTAAGGAATTATTTTCTTTAGTGAACTTTTAGACCTTATTTTATATTTGGCCATTTCTGCTTTTTAAGGCATTTGACGCCTCATTGGTTTTCTGGACCTCTTCTGCCATTTGGCCTAATCTTTTTTTTTTTTTTAATTTGTTATTTTCTTCTATATATTTTTGTATCTCTTTACCAAGCTGTTGACTCATTTTTCATTTTTTTTCTTGAATCACTCTCATTTGTTTTCCTAAATTTTCCTCTCTTCTCTTACTTGATTTTCAAAATCTTTTTTGAGTTCTTTGGTGGCCTGCAACCAGGCTTTGAGTTTAGGCTTTGACTCTGTTGTCTTCTTCTGAGTGTGTGTTGATCTTTCTTGTCAGTCACCAAAGTAAGTTTCTTTAGTCAAGTTTTTCCCCCTTGATTGTTCATTTTCCCAGCCTATTTCTTGACTTGTCACTCTTTGTTAAGGTAGGACTCTCCTTCTAGTGTGGAGAGTGAACTATTGCAAGCTTCAGAGGTTTTCTACAGCTGTTTTCAGAGATACTTCTAGGGACCTGTAAGTTTTCAGTTCTTCCAAGGTGGTATGATCTAAGGAGAGGTATTTTCTACTTTCCTGGTCCATGATGTAACACAAGCACTCTTTTCTGCCCTGAAACTATGATTAAGGTCCCCTTCCACTGCTGCCACAAACTCTGCTATGCTAGTACTTCTGGTTGCCCTGGGAAAGCTACCCAGATCCAAGTTTGGTCAAAGCAGCAGAGTCCTCCCTCAGTATTAACAAAGAGACCCCTGCAATCTCCTTCTGACCAGTTTTTAGACCCTATTACTATCTCTGGACTGAGAGCTCTGGAAGCAGCTTCTGCATCTCCTGATTCAGTTACTCCCAAGGTCTACTCCTGGTTTATTGGGCCTGGGCCTGTGTTGGCACAGTTTGCACTGGACTTCACTCCTCTCTTGCCCAGGTCTGCCAGATCTTTTCTGTTGACCTACTAAGCTGTCTTTGGTTCTATGGGCTGACTAGTCTGGAAACCAAAACTATTTCCAGTCATTCAGTGGCCCAGAGGTCTGCTTTTGCTGGACTTAGGTTTGCTTTGGCTGGTCTGTGCTGGCCTGTGCTTCTCTCTCACCCTTTTGCAGGAGACTATTCCCATTGACCTTACAAGTTGTTTTGGGCTGGAAATTTGTTTCATTCCATATTTTTGTGGGGTTTCCTGCACAACAATTTGTTTAAAGTAATTTTTAAAAGTATTTGGTGGGGAGGTTTGGGGAAGAGCTCACACAAGTCCCTGCCTTTACTCTGCCATCTTGATTCTACCCCTGAATGGTATATATTTTAAATTATTTTAAAAATACTTCTAATTGTACTCAGAATTGCTTCATAAATTTTGTGTTAGTGGTATATGTGTTATGTCATAATTTTTAATGAATAAAGTGCCAAGTTCTGGTGAAAAATGAAAAGATTTCTCTGCTATATACACCATAGCTATTAATTTATTTTTTAAAATGGTACTGTTGACTTTGATAACTTAGCCAAAGAAGTTCAACTCTTAAGAATCATTGATTTAGAAAGATTTACTATGAAAAATCTTATCAAAATGTTGATTTTATATAATAGTATTTAAGTGGTTTTTAGTATAACATAGTTAAACAAACTCTACCAAAAGTCTAATCAAATGTGATAACATTTTGGTCCATGAAGGATTGTCAGATAGCTTTTATGTCTTCTGAAAATTGCCTGTCCATGTCCTTTGACCATTTACCAACTATGAATTGACTCATATATTTATAAATTTGACTCAATTCCTTATATATTTGAGAAATGAAATCATAGAAACTTGCTGTATATTTTCCCCAGTTTCCTGCTTTCCTTATAATCTTGACTGCATTGGTTTTGTTTGTACAAAGCCTTTTTTAATTTTATGGAATCAAAATTATTCATTTTACTTCCTATAATCCTTTCTGTTTTCTGGTTGTAAATTCCACCTTTATCCAAGATTGAACAGGTAAAATTTTTCCATCATCCCCTAATTTGCTTATAATATCACCCTTTATATGTAAATCATATATCCATATTGACCTTATCTTAGTATATGGTGTGAGATGGTGGTCTTTTCCTCAATTGTTCTAAACTGCTTTCTGGTATCCTCAGCAATTTTGTCAAGTTGTGAGTTCTTGTTCCAAAAGCTAAAATCTTTGAGTTTTTCAAGCACTGTATTGCCATGGCCACTTACTACTGTATATTGTGTTCCTAATTTATTCTGTTGACCCATTAGTCTATTTCTTAGCTAGTACTAGACTTTCCTTATGATCACACCTTTTCTAACATAGTTTGAAATTTGGCACTGCTAGGTCACAGAATGCATTAGAATTTAAGAAATGTTGACAATAACTTCTGGTTAAATATAAGATTTTCAACAAAACCAGGACAGTCAATAGATGGAGTTGAGGAGGGAGTGTGTTCTTTGAGAGATGGAGTGTCTTGTTCATAGAATATCTAGGAGACCAGTGTCACTGAATCAAATAGGACATGATAGGGGGTAAGGTGTAAGAATATGGGATATGTAGGACAGACTAGGTTTTGAAGGATTTTAAATAAAAAACAGAACATATATAATCACATACAGACTGAGAGGTGCAGAGATGGGAGATGATAAGATTCTGCTTTGTCTGTGATTAGCTCCAAAAAAAGTGCTTAACTTGATAGAACAAAAGACAGCTTATGTTAGTCTCATATAAAATTCTATAATGGATATGACCAAGGAGATAACTTTGTTTAATAGCCATGTGTAATGGAAATGCAGATTTAAAGATCTTCCCTGCCCCTAGCTTAGGTGCGCCTGGAGCCTGTGGTGGGAGGCTTGTTTTTCAGGGAAGCCCAACCTTGATACTTTTGTGATTGAGCAGTGGGTCAAGGAGGTTGTTACAATAATTGAGCCAGGAGAAGGCTATATAAACTCTGATGAGAGGCTTTGCTTTGGGGCTCACTTTGAGAAGTGTTGTGTGATTTGACCAGATGAGACTCTGGGAAGCCGTTGTTGAGAGCCCCCCGGCTTTGAAAACCCAGATGTTGATGCTTCTCTCTCTGGTAACTGTGATTTGGTATTGATGCATGTAATGTTGGGACAGTTTGGAAGCCTGTCTGATCTGTAAGTTCTGTAACTCTGAAGTTCGGGGTGCTGACCTTTTTCCCCTGAACTAGATAATGTGTGTTTGTTTGATTAAAGTAAGCTTGTTAACTGATTTTGAGTTGCTTTCCTTTTGAGAAGCAGATCTGGGAACCTGTGTTGGCAGTTACCCTGGGGATATTGGGGTGCTTGCTGCTACAAAATGGCGACGAGGATGGGATCTGCTGAGTAAAAGGAAAGTATGGGGGCTGGGATAATTGTTTGTTTCCCAGTTGTGGTAGCTGTGATTCTGTGGAGCCATGGAGCAGGAGAGAAAGACCTGCATGCTGACTTCACTGAGCTGAGAGCAGGAATGGTGAGCTGCCTGCATGGAGACCTGTGGAGAAGCCTGGAGCTGCTGCCTTCTGCTGGAGGAGAAGGAACCCAGGAGTTTGGAGTTCAGCCACAGGACAAGATAAGGACTGTGTGGCAAAGCAGGGGCACTGAATGTGTTTCCTTGTTGCATCCCACAGTTTGGGACCCAGGGGGAGGATGGACTTGTAACTATGATGGGTGGGGTGAAGTGCCATGCACCCCAAGGACCCCACATTGGTTTTGTTGCCCAGCTCCCTCTCTGGATTTGGAAGCAGGGGCTGTAGCAGTGTGAGGGGAAGGACACCGCCCCCCTCCCAAGAGTACTTTATGTGATAATGCTTTGTATTTTATGAATTGATGTGAAAATGCAATGTACTTTGTTTAAGACCCAGTGGCCACTTTGGTAACTTTAGATGTACCTTGAAAATGTGACCTAAGAGATGTTTAGTGCTAATTCAAATGTAAATTGTGTATGCTATGGGCAAGAAAGATCTTGGGGCCGAATGTAATGGAAATGCAGATTTAAAGATCTTCCCTGCCCCTAGCTTAGGTGCGCCTGGAGCCTGTGGTGGGAGGCTTGTTTTTCAGGGAAGCCCAACCTTGATACTTTTGTGATTGAGCAGTGGGTCAAGGAGGTTGTTACAATAATTGAGCCAGGAGAAGGCTATATAAACTCTGAGGAGAGGCTTTGCTTTGGGGCTCACTTTGAGAAGTGTTGTGTGATATGACCAGATGAGACTCTGGGAAGCCGTTGTTGAGAGCCCCCCGGCTTTGAAAACCCAGATGCTGATGCTTCCCTCTCTGGTAACTGTGATTTGGTATTGATATAATGGTTGGACAGTTTGGAAGCCTGTCTGTTTGATCTGTAAGTTCTGTAACTCTGAAGTTCGGGGTGCTGACCTTTTTCCCCTGAACTAGATAATGTGTGTTTGTTTGATTAAAGTAAGCTTGTTAACTGATTTTGAGTTGCTTTCCTTTTGAGAAGCAGATCTGGGAACCTGTGTTGGCAGTTACCCTGGGGATATTGGGGTGCTTGCTGCTACACCATGCTAAGTATACATATGAAGTAAGACATAAAATACAGAGACATCTGGCTACCTAAGGCATTAAGCAGTATCATGGATGGTGTCTTGCACAGATTATGAATGAAAAAGTGGTTGATGGAGTTCTCTGGATGTTTTTATTTGCAGATGACATTGAGCTAATGGCATTGAATCACAGAATACTAAAAAAATACTTCAGTGAAATTGTCATTTGATAGAGAACAAGCCTAAGTGTTCATAATGAAGAAAGAAAGCATTTTGATAAGGTTACAAAATGTTATGTTAAATAGGAAGTTCATGGATTTAATCCATAATTAGTAAATCTTAAACAGGATCCATATTTGGCCTATGATATGGACTAAGAGTTGAATAGGAGGAAAAGTAGGAGATTTAGCTAGGTTATATTTGGGAAATTATCCATTGTTTTCAATTAACCTAAACTATCCCCTTCTGCAAATGTTTCATGTTTTTAATTCCATTATCCTCCCAGGATGCTATCTAACTGGTTTATAAAATGCCATGATATTGGGAAAATTCAAATTGCAGATGACCTAAAAGATAATGAAAGAACACTTGAAACAAGACATTTAGAGAGTGTTACCAACAATGATTTAGTTGGAAAAGTGTTATAAAAGCCAACATCAAGGACATTTGTGATATTTAAAGGAAAGGGTAATCATGAATTTAGATTAAAGGAATATTATGTATGAAGCTCAAATAGCACACAGAAATCCACAGTATGTTAAAAGAACCAAAAGAAAATGTTTAATACTTGAGTTGAATCCTTTATTTAGAACTGATAGAAAAACAAAAAGACAGGAAACTTCAAGACAAAGCTGCTTGAAATAATTTATGATTTACATTGTTTTTGTTTTTTTCAATCAATAGCTTAATTTACTTTTTGGTCCCTCAAAGAAAATGCTCAGGAATGGCTTACTTTTTCATTTTATAAAAGGAAAGCAAATCACTTTTCGTTTGGTAATGACCTTAAGCTTCCTGTAAAAAAAAAAAAAAAAAAAAGACTTGTGTATTTGCTCTTTTGGAAAAAAAAATCACATTATGTTTATTTTTGTCTTTGACTTTGTCCATGCAAACCAAATCATAAAAAAAAAAAAACAACTTACCTGAAATCGTCAGATAAAAAAAAAATAAAACAAGACAGAAAATTAGATTTCATTGGTCACAACTTAACTTCATGAGCTCTGATGACCGTAGTCAACACATGTTAAATCTCTCAAACTGAGTTCTTAAACTTGTTCTCTTTTACAGACATTTTCAAAAAATTTAAGACTTTTTAAAAAATGAGGAATTTTGTCTTCAAATAGACATTTTCAAAAATGGCAATTCTTTAGATCTTGTCAGGGTGTTTCAACTCTTAAAACTAGCTTCATATGATCATAGTATTTTGAGCTAGAAGGTCATTAAGTTCAGCCCCATCGTGAAACAGATGAAAAGACCAAGGAATAAAAAGGTTAAGTGACTTACCTAAGGTCACACAACTAATAAGCAGTAGACTCAGGATGAAGTGCCAATCCTTTGATTTCATTGACTCAGTAGTAGTTAGTTGGAATGTCACTGTAATAGGAATCAGAAAAAAGGGCCTGAAGATAAATAGATTTTTTTGGACGGATAACTGCAGTTCATTAAACTCATTCTACATTTCAGGGAGGGTGTATAGGACTCAACAAATTGTTCGATTTTCTTTGATCTGATGGTTTCAATTCTATTTAGTGTTCTGTAATGAATTTTGATGACATTGTAATATACTTGTGTGGATAATTTTAAAAAATTAATTGATAACTAAATTACATATGATTGAATTTGTGTATATTTTATTCTACACCAAACTGGAGAATTTAATCAACAAGATAGTAATTTAAAATTTTAGTCATATTCTTCTACAATTTTTATTACTGATTACATTTGTACTTCATTTATTAATACTTTGGTGTATCTGAAATAGATATCCTTTTAAATGGACTGGTCGAATTCATTTTAACTTACGAGTAGAAAAACAGTATTACTAACTAAATATTTATATGTAACAGTGAGTATGATGAAGTAATTTTTTAGTTTTGGAAATATTTTATTGTCAGCATATCTTTGGTACAAATATTTTGACATTTTTACTCATTCCCTTTAGACTTTCTTACAGATTACAATTAATATTACTTAATTCAAAAAAAGATAATTGACAGCCAAAATGCCACATGAAAATGCTTACATCTCATCTCTAAAATTCATTCTGATATATGAATTTCTATATAAGAAATCTTAGAAATTGTTATTATGGTTCTAATTAAAAAAATATTACATTGGGGCAGAGCCAAGATGGCGGAGTAGAAACAGCTCATCCAAGCCACTCTACCCCCAGATTCCCCCCAAACTATGTAAAAGGGGACTCTGAACAACTTCTGGAGCCCCAGTACCCACACAACAACACAGAGAAGCTAACCTCCCACTGAGGAAAGCCCAGCAGCCCTGCAGGAAAGACCAGCGCAGCGCTCTGGGAGCCGGCAGTGCGCAGCATGCAGAGCGAGGGGAGCCGAGCAGAGCCCAGGTATGTGTTAGCCGGGGTTTTAGCCCCAGGGTGGCAGGGCAAGCAGCTGGCTGGAGAGACCCCAGAACACCAGCAGCTGTGGTGACTCCAGAATTATCAACAGAGACATGCCTAGGACAAAGTAAGAGTTTAGTGCCCTATGGACTTTGGGACCAGTATTTGGGGAATGCGTCGGCTTCATCCCCTGGGGGCTAGAAGCCACTGAGGAGACACACCATTTTGTAGTTTTCAGAGGCAGCTCCAGCTCCTGGCCTGCTAATTATAGGGAGATCCAGCGATCAGTCTTGGGGGGTAATCGCTCTTGCTTTAACCTCCCTGGATCTGGATTGTGATCTGAGGTGGAAGTCATGGGGGGGTTTACAGCTTGCCAGAAATGGAAGCTGGCCCCCTCACACGTTTGGGGCGAAAGTTCCTGTCTGGCACCAGGCCATACGGTGGCAACAAGCCCAAAAGTCAAGCAATTAAGTGGCAACATGCCAAGGCAAAGGAAACAGAAAAATGAAACCCTAGACTCCTATTTTGGGGGCATAGAGTGGGAAAAGGTCTGTGAGGTCAGAAGTCCCGCTCCAAAAGCCCCAGAGCGGGTTGCAGGCCATAGAGGACCTTAAGAAGGACTTTACAAATCAAATAAGAGAAGTGGAGGAAAAATTGGAAAGACAAATGAGAAGGATGCAGGAAAAGTATGAATTGAACAGCCTGATTGAAGAAAACAACACCTTAAAAAATAGACTAACCCAAATGGCAAAGGAGGCCCAAAAGTGCAATGAGGAGAAGAATGCCTTAAAAAGTCAAATTTGCCAGATGGAAAAAGAATCTCAAAAGTCCAATGAGGAGATTCATTCCTTCAGAGTTAGACTGGAGCAAATGGACTTTATGAGAAATCAAGATGCTGTTAAGCAGATCCAAACAAATGAAAAAGTAGAAGGCAATGTGAAATATATCATGGGAAAAACCACTGACCTGGAAAATAGATCCAGGAAAGGCAATTTAAAAATTATTGGACTACCTGAAAGCCATGATCACAGAAAGAACCTAGAAATCACCCTTCAAGAAATTCTCAAGGAAAATTGCCCTAATGTTTTAAATCCAGAGGGCAAAATAGAGGTTGAAAGAATCCACAGATCACCTCCTGGAAAAGATCCCAAAAAGAAAACTCCCAGGAATATTATAGCCAGGTTCCAAAATCCGCAGAACATGGAGAAAATACTACAAGCAGCCAGGAAGAAACAATTTCAATATTGTGGAAACACAATCAAAATAGCCCAGGACCTGGCAGCTTCTACACTGAGGGATCGAAGGGCATGGAATATGATATTCCAGAGGGCAAAAGAACTGGGAATGAACCCAAGGGTCACCTACCCAGCAAAACTGAGTATTTTGTTTCAGGGCAAAATATGGTCATTCAGTAGAATAGAGGACTTTCAAGCACTCTTGAGGAAAAAAACCAGAATTGAATAGAAAATTTGACATCCAGACACAAGAAGCAAGAGATGCCTGAGAAGGTAATTAGGGAAAAGAAATCCAAAGGAACTTATCAAAGTTGAACTATTTACATTCCTATATGGAAAAGCAGTAACTGTGATGGATGATATCTTTCTCACTATGAAAATAATGGAAGAAGGGTGTGTGGTCATATGAATACATATGTGAATGTGTGTATATGGTTACAGTTATATATGGATAGAGGGCATAGGTTTAATTTGTTGGGAAGATAGAATACTCAAGGGATGAAATTATGAGGTGAGAGAGGAAAGTGGCAAGAGGAGATGGGGAGATACAGGGTAGGGTAAACTATCTCATGTAGAAGAAGCAAGAGGAATTGGTTGCAAGGGAGTGGGAGAATAAGAAGGCAGAAAAGGCAAAACCACATTCTCATTGAATTTGGTTCAGGGAGAGAATGACATACATAGTAAATGGGATATCTCAACCTACAGCAGAATAGGGGGAAGGTGGATGAGAGGAAGGATGATGGATGGGAGGGCATCCTTGGGGGGAGGGGAGGTTGGAAGTACCCACTATAGAAGAGGGACAGGATCATTTAGGGAATGGACCAGGTGGGGGGTGGGATGAGTGGGAGGGAATTATAAGCAGCCTTGTACAATATATCTACTATCATAATGTTTTGCATAGCTAACATGTACAACATATACTGAATTACTTATCTCCCCAGAGGGAATGGGTGACAAGGGAGGAAGGAAATGGATCTGAAATTCGAGGTCTTAACATTAAATGTTTCAAATATATATAAATACTATTATTAATACTCCTTTTCTTGTAATTGGGACATAAGATGTGCTGGCATTGGGACACAAATATTCACCTTCCTCTAATGGAAAAGTCGAAGGTGGTATGGGAGAAGGTATGGGAGAGAGCAGATTGGAGGAAGTGATATCTTGTGCGACTGCTATTCTGGGAGGGTGGGTAGGGGAAAAACAGGGGGGAAATGATTGTAACTCAAAATCTGGTGGAAATGATTGATGTAAAACAGAAGTTAATAAAGCATTTGTTTAAATAAAAAAAGGGAAAAAAGGGAAAAAAAGAAAAAATGATTGGGAATATTATATTTAAACGACCTCATAAAATGTGCTTAATCCATGTCAAATGTTTTGTGTTTAATAATATGAAACTTGATGATTTTGAAAAAAAATATGACATTGAGAAGAAATTCCAGCTCCCCAGGATATAATAATGAATTAACCTGTGTTGGTCAAATAATCAAAGCATTTATCAAGTACCTACTATTTGAATGGCACCATAGTAAGCACTGGGTATAGATTTGGAGTTTGAAAACTTGAGTTTAGATCCCATCTCTTGTAATTACTTTGTATATGATTCTAAACACATTACTTATCTTCTCTGGGCTTTGTTCTCTAAATACATATTCTCTAAAAAGAGGAACATGTACTAGGTTACTTCCAAGATCCTTTTAGCCCATGAATCATGAGTTCATGATTCTATGAATTCAGATTACTCAGAATTAATTTCATCATATTTCCTAAAAAGACTCCATCTACTATTTGTCTCTGGACTACATATCATAGAGTTTGAACTTCAGGACTTCAGCTCTTTTATCAGTGACCTTTGTCATGTTACAGAAACACTATAGCCCTTTTCCCTATTGTGTGTATTATAGATGAACCCACTTTTTCATTGTGGAGCAGCAATCACAAGAGATAACTTGGTCAGTTAGTAAGTGATACATAAGTTATATTTCCTTCATTCCTTCTTTCAATTCCTCCCTCCCTCCCTCCATTCCTTCTTTCTTTCCTTTCTTCCTCCCCTCATTTTGCTTCCACTTCATCACTGAATTTTTCTTGATTCCTCCTGAAAAGTCATTTTCAACAAGGCATTATTGTTGTTATTAGCTTTTACCATAAAGAAGAACATGGCTGCTTTGCTATTTCAGGACTATGGTATGTTTAACTAAATATTCTGTTATCAGCAAGGACCCCAAACAGGATATAACTGTTCTCTCTTAAATATTACTCTTAAAATCTAAGTGCTTACATATTAAGTTATTTCTACATTACAGGATCAACTGGAAGTTTATAGTGAACTCCTTCTTGCAAAGAGTTATTAAGAATGTGGAGAACAAGTGTTTTATCTATAATTTAAATTTCCCTTTTTATTCTTTTCACTATAGGTCTAAGAAAAAGTGTCAACCTGAAAACAATTTAAACAAATAAAAAAGCGTGAATATTTAAACTCCCTGAAATTCCTTGGTTCCCATGAAAACTGAATGAGAAAGCAATATAGTGCTTTTAAAATTTCCCTGTGTGTACTATCATATTGCCTAATTCTCTGTTGACTTACTGTCCAAGTCTTAAAAGACCATCATTTTCCTGTCCCTCCCCTGCTAACCTGCCATTTTCATGACTGACCTTACTCTGTATCAATATCTTTATTTTTCCAATTTATTTATTTATTTTTAGCTTACAACATTCATTTCCATAATATTTTGAGTTACAAATCCCCCCCCATCTTTCCATACATCCACCCCCGAATAGTGAGCCTGCTAAATATTCCTTCCCCCAATCTGTTCTTTTTTATGTCCTCCCCCGCACATTTTCTAGCAGAGCAAGATGAATTTCTATACCCCAGTGCCTGTATATCTTATTTCCCAGTTGTGTGTAAAAACAAAAAAAAAACAAAAAAAAAACAAAAAACTGAACAAACAATTTTTTAAAACATTTGATCTTAAAACTTTGAATTCCAAAATTCTCCCTTCTTCCCTCCTCATCCACTCCCACTGGGAAGATAAGCAATTCAATGTAGGTTGTATATGTGTAGTTACTCAAAACATTTCCATAGTAGTTATATTGTAAAAGACCAACTATGTTTTCCTCCATCTGATCCTGTCCCCCACTTATTCTATTTTGTCCTTTGACCCTGTCCCTTTTCAAAAGTGTTTGCTTCCAACTATCCTCCCCCCAATCTGCCCTTCTTTCTGTCATCCCCCCTCTTATCCACTTGCCCCTTATTTTCCTCTAGGGCAAGATACCCAATTGAGTGTGTATGTTATTCTCTTCTTAAGCCAGATTCAATGAGAGTAAGGTTGTACCATTCCCTTTCACCTTCCTGCTTTTCCCCTCTATTGTAACAGTTTTCTCTTGCCTCTTTTATATGAGATAATTTACCCTAATCTATCCCTCCCTTTCTCCTTCTCCCAATAAATTCCTCTCATTTATTAATTTTATTTTTTAGATATCATCCCTTCATATTCAACTCATTCTGTGTCCTCTGTCTATGTATAAATGTACATACATTGGACACATACACACACACATATATAAATGTATGTGTATATATATATATATATATATATATATATATATATATACATATTTATATGTACATACACCCTCCTATACATACATAAATATTCCCTTCCACTATCCTTATATGGAGAAAATTATTATGAGTTACAATTATCAGTTTTTTCCATGTAGGAATGTTAATAGTTCAACTTTAATAAGTTCTTCATTAGTTCTTTTTTCCTTTTTACCTTCTGATGCTTCTTGTGTTTGAAAGTCAAATTTTCTGTTCAGCTGTTTTTTTCAAGAGTGCATGAAAGTTCTCTATTTCACTGAATGACCATATTTTCCCCTGAAGCATTATACTCAGTTTTGCTAGGTAAGTGATTCTTGGTTTTAATCCTAGCTCCTTTGACCTCTGGAATTTTGTATTCCAAGCCCTTCGAGCCTTTGATGTAGAACCCTCTAGGTCTTGTGTTATCCTGATTGTGTTTCCACAATACTAAAATTGTTTCTTCCTGACTGCTTGCAGGATTTTGTCCTTGACCTGGGAATTCTGGAAGATGGCTATGATATACCTAGGAGTTTTCTTTTGGGGATCATTTTCAAGAGGCAATCAGTGAATTCTTTCAATTTCTCTTTTGCCCTCTGGTTCTAGAATGTCAGGGTAATTTTGCTTGATAATTTCTTGCAAGATGGTGTCTAGGGTCTTTTTTTGATCGTGACTTTTGGGTAGTCCAATAATTTTTAAATGATCTCTCCTGGATCCGTTTTCCAGGTCAATGGTCTTTCCAATGAGATATTTCACATTGCCATATATATATATATATATATATATATATATATATATATATATATATATATATATATATATATATATATTTATTTTTTGGATATGTTTTATAGTATCTTGATTTCTCAAAAAGTCATTAGCATCCATTTGCTCCAATCTAATTTTGAAGGAGTTATTCTCTTCAGTGAGTTTTTTAAATTCCTTTTCCATCTGGCAAATTCAGCTTTTTAAGACATTCTTTTCCTCATTGACTTTTTGGGCCTCTTTTGTCATTTAAGTTAGTCTATTTTTTAAGGTCTTAATTTTCTTGGTATTTTTTGGGTCTCCTTTAGCAGGCTGTTGACTCACTTTTCATCATTTTCTTGCATCATTCTCATTTTTCTTTCCAATTTTTCCTCCACTTCTCTTACTTGATTTTCAAATCCTTCTTGAGCTCCTCCATGGCCTGTAATGAGTTCATATATTTCTTGAAAGCTTTTGATGCAAGAGTTCTGACTTCATTGCCTTCCTCCCATTCCTTGCTTTGGTCCTTTACTTCCCCCAAAAAGGAAAAAAAGAATCTATGGTCTTATTGTGTTTCCTCTGCTTGCTCATATTGCCAACCAATTACTTGTTTTTGAGTAGCTATGGTAGAACTTTGCTTCCAGAATGGAGAGAGCTGTGTCCCAATCATTGGAGAGAGATGTGTCCCAGCTGCTGGAGCTATTAGGAGTGTGCCTTCTCTATAGCCACCAAAAGCTCTGGCACACTGGCCACATACCCCAGGACCACCAGGCAAGACCATGATCCAGATCCAAGCATTACCCTCTGAATAGTTGCTTGGTCCTCCTATCTGTAGGCCAGGAGCTCCAGAGGCAACCATGTCGCAGCCGCTGCAGCTGCAGTGCCTCCACAACTTCTCACCCCAGGGACAAGGGCCTGACCATTTTCTTCCTTCACTCCAGTTCCAATGGAGTTCCACACTGACCTTTTACTTTCTCCTTGGCATTTATGGGTTGAGAAGTCTAGAAACCACCACAGCTTCTTGTAATTCACTCTCCTGAAGTCTGCCCTTGCCACTGCTGGTTGGGGCCACCCTGGGGACAGAATCTCTTGGCCCCTGCAGGACTGTGCTTGGTTCCCAGAATGCTGCAGTAGAACCTTGCTGTCAGTCTGAAGATTTGTTTCTCTCTGTCAGTTTTTGGGTTCTGTAGCTCGAAAATTTGTTTAGAGTAATTTTTTTTACTGGTATTGGAGGTGGTTGCCAGGGGAACAAAGCCAAGTTCCATTATGCTGCTCTCTTGGCTCCACCCCCTATCTTTATTTTTTTTTTTTAATCAATGAAAGTCAGCTGTGCTCTAATGGAAAGAGCAGGAAACATTTTTTTTTTCAGCTTTCAACATTTGTCTTTACATAATAACTTGATTTCCTCCTTGGATTGAAAAATAAAGTGATGCTTTTTTACTTTAATGTTACATCAGTTTCCTCTTCATCTCCTCAACTCAAATCTATCCCTTGTAACTGGTTTGAAAAGAAATGCTGCTAGTTGTGGGAAGGAGGTCAGAAAAACAAACGTGTTGATAACATCTGTGGATATAAAATTATTCCTTGCACATCACAGTTCTCCTCATCATAGCTTCAAAATATCATAGGCCAGTATAAGAAATTAAATGGAAATTTTTGGAGAATTAAAAAAAAAAGATATAGGTGTAAGCATTTCAAAATGCTTCTCACTCGGGCTAGCTAGGGTCTTTTCTGAGAGGATGTTTCTCGTGGATTTATGTCATTTTCTTTCATGTGAGTTTTCTAATCTTATCAGTTTATCATTAGAGTTTGAAGCTATAGGCCATGTAACATCTTTGTAGTGAATAAAACTACTTGGTCCTAAGGTCTAATCTTTGAAACGAGGTTTTTAATAGATCTCTTTCTCTTAAGTTTTCACTTGTGTTTTGAAGTCTTATTCTTATTCTAGCTTATCCTACTTTGCTTTCAAGATAACTGCTTCTAGGAGTATTTATGGTGGCAAGGTGTGCCATAGAATATAATAGGAATATAATAGCCATATGACATCATCATTTATAGGGTAATGGCTTTTGAATTTCTAGTGAGAGTCATTTTAGTTTTCAGAATTAGGATTTATTTTAAGTATATTTCCAAGAATAATAAGTGCACAGAAGAGAAATTTGTTCTTAGTTTCTCTGCATCATTTGAATAATATATCTCCTTCCCATCTAAACCTATTCTCTCCTTACTTCACTATTCCCTTTGATGACATCAATACCTTCCTAGTTATTGAGGCTTGAAACCTGGGATTTATCTTTTGATTAATTTCTTCTTCCACAAATAATCAGTTTCCAAGTTCATTTAATTGTATGTTGGCAATGTATTACTTCTATACCTTCTCTCCCACTCGTATGATGGTAGGTAATTTGGTTCAGATCCTCATCTCCTTTGGATAGAATATATTAAAATTGTTCCTTATTAGTTCTTCTTGTATCTTTTTTCACATCGCTATAAAAATTAATCCTTATTTATGGGTCTCAGTATGTTACTCCTCTGTTTAAAAAAAAATTAGTTCATCCCCATTGCCCAGATGACAAAATTACTAACTCCTAGGCCTTGCCATTGAGGACTTTAGAAACCTGGCCTCCTTTTCATAGCACTATTCTTCATGCACTATATTTTCCAAGAAACTGGAATAATAGCTATTCTCAAATCTTGTCCTTCTCTTTTCTACATCTGTGTCTTAATTTATAGGCTTCCACCTGCATCTCAATTTGTTGCAATGCTTCTCTTCTTTTGAGGCTGAATTCAGGTACCATCTGCTCCATATAGACTTTTATATTTTTCTTCTAGATCAAAATTATATCTATCTTACTATACTTTCCCTTAGCACTTTCAGTCTTATATAGTACAGGCAAGTATAACTTATCATGTGCTCCCAGTATGCAAATTATGCAATATAACCAATAAAACTTATGGGTAAAATAGGATTAGAGGCATGACACTCAAAAACTGTCAGCAATATACCCGAGGGCAATCAAACTTTGTATACCCTTTGATCCTGCAATAGCAGGATCTAGTAGTTCTTTATCTCAGACAGATCATTAAAAGGGAAGGAGGAACCCACACGTACAAAAATATTTCCCTTTGTAGTGGCAGAAAATCAGAAATTGAGGAGGTACCGAACAATTGGGGAATGGCCGAACAAGTTGTGTATATGAATGTAATGGAATACTATTATTCCATAAGAAAAGATGCACAGGTTGGATTTCAGAAAAGACTTACATGAAGTGATGCTGAGTGAAATGAGCAGAACAAGGAGAACATTGTACACAGTAACAGCAACACTGTGCTATGACCAACTTTGATAGACTTAACTCTTCTCAGCAATACAATGATCTAAGTCAATCCCAAAGCACTCATGAGGAAAAATGCTATTCACATCCAGAGAAAGAACTATGGAGTCTGAATGCAGATAAAAACATATTATTTTCTCTCTCTCTTTTCTTTCTTGTGGTTTTTCCCCTTTTTTCTGATTCTTCTTACATAGCATGACTAATGTGGAAATATGCTTAATATTATTATACATATATAGTCTATATCAGATTGCATGCCATCTTGGAGAGGGATGAGGGGAGGGGGAAATGTAAAACTCAAAATCTTATAAGAGTGAATGTTGAAAACTATAGATATATAGATAGATAGATAGATAGATAGATAGATAGATAAACTGTGTCAGTGACTCATAAAAAAGATAGGAGCCTAATTAAAAAAAACATGATAGCATAGTTACAAATGTTAAATATTTAAGAAATACATAAATACTACAATAAATAGTGGCCACCTTCTTGGCTGCTAAGCGTGAACCACTGGCTGTATTAGCAAGTTGGATAACCTCAACTCTCAGACTGTGGTTAGAGCCCATAATGAAGGGAAGTAGGGGTGTAAGTGGTATGGACCAGCGCTCCCTGGTCAGAGCTCCTACTAGACTAGAATATACAATAAATATTAAACTTTACCTTGGCAAAGGCCTGAAGTTTACTTGTAAGCATGGAATAGGTTGCTCTTTATAAGTTATCATGAAGTGGTTCCATTTTCTACATTCTTACTATTTCTCAGAGAAGAAGGGCAGAAGCAAACTTGAAATTTGAGCTATGTTCAAAATGTTTCCAAGTATATTAATTGTGTTGGAACAAATTCTCACATTATAGCAGTACTAACAATTTTTTATTATATATCTATTAAATCATAAACTCCCAAGAAACAGGGCCTATATTATTTTTCACACACTAAGTGCTTTAGTAAATGTTTAGTTTGTTAAATTATCAAAGGATGGTAAAATTAGATCCTTTAAAACATGAAATAATTGAATTCAACAAACATTTATGAATAACCTCCCTTGGGAAATCATTATCCTAAATATAATGAGTTATAAATAAATGATTAGGAAGAGAGAATCCATGCCCTCTAGGATCTCACTATCTAGAATGAAACGTAAGACTGAACACAAATGATTATGTCACAAATTAGAATATAATACAATAATTGGAAAAGTACAAGTAAGGTGCAGTTAAAATATTAGAGGAGAAAGAGATTTCTCCTAAAATTTAGGTTAGGAGAATGGGTTTCTTGTAAGAAATAGCAACTAATCTAGGCCTGATATTTCCTGATATTCATTTATATTCATCAAATTGAGTTTATTAGCATTATTATTTATTATTACTTACACAGATTTCTTCTCTTATACCTTATTGTTGTGTTGAGACAACTATGTGTTCTTGAAGGCTGTGCCTACAGAGAATGAGTTCTGGCAGATTCTACCAGGATAGGTATAGTCCTGGCAAAAGAATAAGTCTATTTTCCAATTAATGATCTATCTAAGTGTAGAAGAATTCATCATCATTATGCTAGACCTATAAAAATGCTTAACCCTTTTTCTCTTTTGATTCTGTAGTGACAGTGGCTAAAGATGAAAAATGATTGCTAAGAGTTACATTGTTCCTTTTTAATGATTTTTAATCTTTTCAAATTTAAGCTAATGAAAATTTTTTTGGAAGTGGGAAGGCAGGGTAATTGGGGTTAAGTGACTTGCCCAAGGTCACAGAGCTAGTAAGTGTTAAGTGTCTGAGATTAGATTAGAACTCAGTCCTCCTGACTCCAGGGCTGGTGCTCTGTTATTCACTGAGCCACCTACCTGCACCGTAAAGAGAATTGTTAACATTCATTGTTTATAATATTATGAATTCCAAATTTTTCTTTTTCTCTCCCTCCTCTCCCTAAGAAAGCAATAAATTTGATATGTTACATATGTGAATTGCATTGTTCTTAGTATTTTCCATGAGTTTTAACTTAGCTGTATGCACTCTAAATGTGAGATACTTGTCCAATGACCAACTAATAGAAATACTGATGGAGAAATTAGGTAATATTAACTTAATATTCTCACCATAAATGGAAAAAAGACAAAAAGATGAGGTATGAATCTAAATGGAAGGATAACTCAAAGGTTCTCCTTGGAAAAGCAAATAGAGTTGGAAGAATTGGTTTTATTATGTAACCAAAGGAAGCAAGAAACATAATTTCAAGAGCCATTAAGTCATTATGTGCCACATCATATATGATAAATAATTACAAAAAGATCATCATGCAGATAGTTGAAGTTTATGCACCTGCATTTGTTGGTTAAAAAAAGAATAAAAATGAGAAACAATAAATTAATTTGTATGTGAACTTTTAAATTATTGATGAAAAACAATGAAAGGACATAAATACTGACTACTGCAATTTCATACAGTATTTTAGTCAATATGAACCAATTGCTGAAATACAAGGAAAACAGAAAAAGCCCCAGAAACTCTTCAATCAGCAAACACTTGATTTATTGACAACATCAGTTTAGAGGAAAAACTGGCTGGCAAAATCTTAACAGAGAAGCATGATCAATGATTATTAGCCCTACAGCCTCCTAAAACAGAGGAAAAGCAGTAGAAGGAAATGAGTTTCAAGAAGGATAGTCAAGAACCCCAGGTGAACAAATTCATCCCAAAGGAATTTAAGGATGAAAATAGGACATCAAATGTAAAAAATATATACATATAAAAGATCCAATAAAAAATTTTAAAACAAACTTGAACATCAAGTATAGTAGCTCCATTATAATTGTTGTCTACCATAAGATTTTAGATGCGCAAAACAGAGAATGTATTAAAGAGGACAAAGATAGGAAAAG
Organism: Gymnobelideus leadbeateri; assembly: GCA_011680675.1. Classification (NCBI taxonomy): domain Eukaryota; kingdom Metazoa; phylum Chordata; class Mammalia; order Diprotodontia; family Petauridae; genus Gymnobelideus; species Gymnobelideus leadbeateri. The sequence continues at coordinate 173,971 of WOXC01010506.1, forward strand.
CAACCAATTTTGACTAAGCATGCAGAGGGAAGATCCACAATATCACAAGTATGAAGGCATTGAACCCTCATTGAAATTAGCAAGTTATCTGAAGGGGAGGAAGATACTGATGCTGTTTGGGGGAAAAAAATCTTTGGCCTTAGTAAAGTTTAATTTTTAAGAGGCTATAGCATCAACTACTAACCTACATTTTTAATATTTTGGCAAATGTTCTAATTATTTTTAGCTTCCCAAAATTACTCCATTTATTTATTATTAATTTTTAAATAGTTCTATCATACATGCATACATATCTGTATATATAGATATAAAATTTTATATGATAATCAATAAGATGTGTATAAGCTCATACTTAAAAGGGATATTAGTGTTAAACAGGCAGGCTTTGCAAAAGCCATTCCATAGAACATCATGTATTTAACATGACACAACTGACTGAATGGGATAGATAATGGAAGACCCTACTGTACTTACTACCTGTTGATCATAAAAATTTTTGATTCATAACTGTCTATATCATCTTTTCTTATCCAACCATAAAAATGCTGCTGTCAAGGTTCTATTCTGTCATCTCTCATCTATACATTGATTTTGCTAAACAATTTTCAGATCATTAATTTAGGGGAAGTAGAAAAAAAGCATAAAATCATTATATGAATGTAATAACTTAATGCAGTATTGGAGAATAGAAGAGGGGATTACTGCAAATTTTGTCATAAAGTGTCTAAAGCAGAATTTGAACTTAGGTCTTCCTGATTCCAAGTCTAATACTCTAAATGGACTGAGTTAGCCATCTAGCTACTTGCTATTATTTTGCCAAAGTTATAATTATCTATGGCCTTTAAAATTGATGTCTAGACATTCTTAGTCATTGATTGGGAAAGACCCTAGACAAAATGTGAATTAATTTGTTTACCTTCAGTGACCCCAGTCCAAAGGAGTGCTGGTAAATGTTTAAACAATCTACACTCTGGAAAAAAAATTGTATGCAGGACACACTTTTGATTTTATAATTCATTATCACCATTTTCTCCATCACTTTCTTAAATCTGCACAATCAACAAAAGAACAAATTGCTTGCCAATTTGTAATTAGCCAGTTTCTGAGGTGTAAATGTTCACACTGAAGATTTAACTATTGACTATGTTGGGTAGGGTTTGACTCCAACACACTCCTGCATCACTCATCAACACTAGCCCACTCCCCTTCATTAGCCTCCTGGTCTGGACATGACATCTCCCATAATAACCCATAATCTAAACATTTTCTCTTTCTGCCACATTTTCTTCCATCAAAACTTATATGTGCAAGATGATTTTACCTTAGGTTACTTTATGGTAGCTAACTGAAGGAATAACATAGAAGTGTCTGAAGAAGATGGGAATGTTTATATGTTACAGATACTGAGAAGTCATGCCAGAAAAAATTTGTTTTAAATATTTTGTGATTTTATTTTTTCAGATAACAAAGGGAGTGTTTCACATGTAAAAGTCTGGTTTTTCCTAGAAATTAATAGCTTCCCTGCACCACCTGTAGATACTATTGAAGTGACTTGTGCCACCTTGGTAAGTCCCCTTAAAATGTTGCAAAGAATGTTTTACTGTCTAATGTGGTGGGTGAAAGATGAAATGATTGAGGAAACAAAGGTTCAAGGTTCTGAGTTATTAATTTATTAAGTAATGCATGGCAGCCGGGAGGCCAACAACCAGGCCTCCTCAGCTTTGGCACTGGACCCCAAAAACAGACTTTTATACATTAAAAACAATTAACAAGATAAGGCCAGTTAGAAGGAAACAAGATACAAAATTAGATAATCTGATTTCTAATTGTGAGAAAGTTCCTTGCACCACTCTTTTGATCTGACTGGGTTTCTCATCAGCCTAAACTAAGTCCTACTTTATGAGTCTCTAAGCAATAGGTAGAAGTGGTACAGCTTCCCAGATCTGCATGGCTTGGTTCAAACAATAGAAGAAAAACTACTTAAAATGACCACGATTCAATAAAGTTTTCTCACAAGTCAGAAATTGGACTAGACACAATTTGAATAGAAAGAGAACCAAGCTAGGTCCAGAACTGAGTCACAAAATGGAGGCAGTGTGCTTCACTCAATTTCCACTACCACTTGTTCTTCTAATCCTCTTAATTCCATAAATAAATAAATGATTTTTTTTCCCCAAGTGCTCTAATGCTACCTTTGAGGAGGAAAAAATGTCCATGCAAAATTCTCCTCTTAAATCCTGTAACATAAACCTCAATTGCTTATGCAAAAACCTATTAGCTATGTAGTATCTTGTACTATTTAGCATTCTTTAGGTATATGTCTTGAATTTAATCTTCTGAAGCTAACAACCTTAGCTTAAATCCTTGTCCTCATATAATTCCTATCAAAAATGAACATATAACAATAAGCTCTTTAGGCACATTTCAGTAGGAATTCAACTTAGTTGCTACATTAGCCTTTGCAAATTGGGAGAAAATGTATTCAGAACAATCTGCATAAATGTGTGGTTTAAATAACTGTCATGATTAATAGGATTAAACATACATGGATGATTAAGACATTACTAAGTCTTTTCCTTTGGATTATTAGGTAAAGGAAAATGTTCACTTCTCCAATTCTTAAAAGAATTCAAGGAAATATATTTAATTTGTTTAGAGACTATTTTAATCAATTTTGATTTTTTATTTTAATGTAACTTTTACTTTTGAAATACTCATATAGAAACATAATATTTTATACAATAAAGCATCTCAAAGAATAATTCTGATGTTACTTGATATAGGTTCTTCTGTCTTTTGTTTTGCCCTTGGATGGAATTTTGTATATTATAGTTTATTAGGCATTGTTTTCTTTGCTGATTTAAAGATCCCAAAATATATATTACATATTTTATCAACAAGTGCTGCCACTTTCCATTTGTAAACAATGTAAAAATATATCTCCCACCTCCATGCCTTTTCACAAAATAATCCCCTAAGGCTATAATGGATTCCTCCATATCTCTATTCATTTTATGCGCCCCTTCTTAAAGGTTTAACTTAGGGACCTTTTCCTCCATGAAGCTTTTTTTCTATGTTACACTATTACACACACACACACACACACACACACACACACACACACACACAGGAACAAGAATTTGAATCACAAAGGTGAATAATACTAGAGTTTGCCTTTTATTCTGTCTTAAGTTCATCTGCATTAAAAACCAGAGTGGATCTTCAGAGGTTTTAACCCTCAGTTAAAAGGATATTTGGAGGTGAGGGCTGATTTCTTTACAGAAGTATAGGTGTTAGAAATAGAAGATATAATTTTAGCCTGTGGATATTCTGCCTGATTATAAACTCCTGTGGATCTGCATATAGTTGTTATGTCATAGCTGTAATGTTCCTCTTAAGAAAAGAGGTTCTAGTCATTACTGATAACCTATATGGAATGTATAGCCTAAAACTGAAAGCAGAGACAATGTCCAGTAGACTGTAGGTCACCATCTACTACAAGATCATCTGTGACAAAGGAATTAACATTCATGTCAACAATCATGCCCAGCAGAAAACTAGAAACTAATCTAAGATGAGTAAGGATCAACAAAGAGCAATATATATAGGAAAGATACCAAACCCAAAAGGAAGCAGATCCACTTGACATGAATACAATTGCATGACCAGATGGTAATTAAAATCTTGCTGTGATGGAGCCATCAGTGGTTCTGGCCACATATATTTCTTATGTATGCCCCACTCTTTCCACTGATGGTGTGGGCATTTATGGGAGAGTGCATCATAAGTTTAAAGAGGGATTGTTTTATTTTGACAGTTATTGTAAAGCTACTTAATTAAAAGACTTTAAACTTATTGCATTACCTGTATGGCAAGAGTAAAATTCACTGGTGGTGGTTTTGGAGCTATGATTATCTATGAAAATGTGTTATATTCAGGGTCCCGTGTATGAGAGGAGGTCTCCAGCTGCTACATGTCTCCCCTTTTTCTATTTTGCGATCAGGTACTTGTTACCAACAAATGATACCTGTTTTTATTCCTTACAGTGCCTTGTAAAGACAGTCATGGCAGCGCTCCTGAGTATTGCTGATATAAAGAACTTTAAGGGTCTAATCTTATAGTATAATTAACTCTATTTATTCAGCAATAAACTAAAGCATATCATTCAAGAAACTAAAACATAACATTAAGAAGAACATAATATAACTTATTGCTAAGGTGGGCACATAGTCTTAAACAAAACATATCATTCAGTATATCTTATAGTCATCTTTAAGGGTAGCAGGTCACAGTATGTTATAATTTCCTCAGTCAATACAGTTCCAAATTCCAAAGTGAAGTCCTTTCTCATCTGGACTTGAGGCTGGCCTCCAAACTCCACAGATCCTCCTCCATGGGGTGACCACTCCCAACTCTTGCCTGGATTAACAAGTAGGCAGCTCTCTCCTCCTGTTTCATATCTCAGCTCCCAGGGGCTGCTTCAATCCAACTCTGCAGTTTCTGTTTCTGTGAAAACAAAGTTTAACAGGGCTACAACAGTATTTATACACATTACCAATGCTATCATCTCAATTCACTTTCTGTCTGAGAAACCAATATAGAACAATGGACAGGACTTCTGTCTGAGAAAGTAACACAGATCATCTGAAAGAATGCCAACATCACCAACATTCTCTCTCTCAGCTCTGCCTGCTCCCAGCTCTGCTTGTGCTCTTATCTGCTTCTTCCTGTTCTACCCTTTTTGCAAGATCCTCCCACCTTTGGCTCTCATGTGATTACATTTGGCCTATTAAGAGACTGGGGAAATCTTCAAATTCCCCTAGGCCTATTAAAAGCAGGGAAGATCTTCATACCCCCTTAGGCCTATTAAGGGTAATACAATATATATTGTTTTTAGTCAAAGACTCGATACAATCCAACCTAGGCTCAAAGGCCCTTGATTAGATAAAAGTCAGTCCAGAAAAACAGCAAAACATCCTATTTTGTTTACCATCATATGCCTAGAATAATACTTTTCACTGCTAAAAACAGTATTTAAAAAAAAAACATTAATTGAACTGGAAAACATTTACAGAAGTTATTTTCAGCTCTGATTTCAAATTCTGAGTTTTCAGGTATTTTATATGTATAAATAATCTAATTAAAATAATTAGAAATCCAAATAAGCAAAAATAATTTAAATTTGAGAAAGATTAATTTTCATAACAATCAAATTTAATAGGAAGGGATGATACTTAAAAGGTGAAATTAAGAGTTGAGAGAGGAATATAACAGGAGGAGATGGGGAGAGACAGAATGGGGTATTCTACATAGAATGGGGTATTTTACATAGAAAAGGCAAGGGAAAATGGTTACTGGGGAGGGGCAACACAGGAAGGCAAAAAGGCAAAACCCTTATTCTCATTGAATTTGGGTCAGGGAGAGAATGACATACATACTAAATAGGTTATCTCACCCTACAGGAGAGTAAGGGAGAAGAGGATGCGAGGGGAGTTGATGTAAGGGAGGGGGGAGAGAAGAGGGGTATGGAAGTTGGGAGTACCCACTTTTGAAAAGTGACAGGATCAAAGTAGGGAATAGACCAAGTGGGAGGTGGGATAGGAGGGAGGGGAATATAGTCAGTCTTTTACCACATATATACTATGGTAATTTTTTACATAGCTACACATGTACAACATGTATTGAATTGTTTATCTTTCCAGTAAGGGTTTGTGACAAGGGAGGAAGGGAATAAATCTGGAATCCAAAGTTTCAAAATCAAATGTTTAAAAATATATAAATACTAATATTAATATTATTTTACATATAATTGGAAAATAAGATATACAGTCATTGGGGCACAGAGATTCACCTTGACCTACTGAAAAAGTCAAAGCAGGTATGGAGAAGATATGGGAGAGAGCAGATGGGATGATGGGCTATCTTGTAGGACTGCTATTCTGGTGTGGGAGGTAGGGAAAAAAATGGGGGAAAAACTGTAACTCAAAATCTGATGGAAATAAAAGATGTAAACCAGAAGTTAATAAAGCATTTGGAAAAAAAATTAAAAATGATAAAATGCATGGTATTATGGGGAAAAAAAGAGTGCTTGAAAATCCTCTATTTCATTGATTTTCCATTTTTCTTCTGAAGGATTGTGCTCTGTTTTGCTGGGTAGGTGATTCTTCGTTATAATCCTAGATCCTTTATGCCCTTTAGTATCATATAGCAAGCACTCTGATCCTTCAATGTAGAAGCTACTAAATCATGTGTTATGCTGACTCTGACTCCATGATACTAGAATGATTTCCTTCTGGCTGCTTGCAATTTTTTTTCATTTTCTATTTTATCCTCTGGTTCTAGAATATAAGGATATTTTTACTTGACAATTTCTTGAAAGAGGATGCCTGGATATGTGTGTGTGTGTGTGTGTGTGTGTGTGTGTGTGTGTGTGTGTGTGTGTGTTTTATTATATAGCCATGATCCAGAAATGAATGCCAGACATCTAAAATAAATATCATACATCATGGATTTCGAGTTCTAAGCAACCATAGAGGACATCTAGTATAACCTTAATTTTTTGTTGAGGAAGCTGAGGTCAAGTGAGATGAAATGATTTGCCTGAGTAACTAGGAGAGTGAAGATTCAAACCTGAGTCCCTTGACTACAGAGTTCACATTCTTTCCACTGTGAGGAGACAAAAGCCCACAATGCTGAATCTCTTATTTTAATTTTGTAAAAGCAAATATTGCATTTATAGATGCCTTGTCTGTTGGTGGGTTAATATCTCTATAAAATTTAATGCATTTTGTTGTTATATTAAATGGAATTTCTCTTCTAATCTCTTCTCCTAGGTTTAGTTAGTAATGTTCACAGGGCCTGGCCTTCTGTGTGTGGATTTATTTTGTATCCTGCTACTTTACTGAAGCTATTGTCTTTTAAAATTGATTTTAAAAAAAAGTATGATGTCATCTACAAATAGAAATAGTATAGCCTCCTCTTTGCCTCTGCTTATTTTTTAAATTTCTTTTTCTTGTCTTATTGCTAAGAACTAGCTTTTCCATTACTGTCATTTTGTTGTTAATAAATAATGCTGGTTCTTGGTTTTAGTTATCTCTCATTTCCAGGAAAACATAATCTTCTTTGAAAAATCAGATTGTAGAGGGATATTTGTATGGTCTTTTATCTTCTTTGCTAGCAAGGAGACTTACATTTAGTATACTTATTATTATTGATTTCCTCTGAAGGAAAAACAGATGATATGCTGGGTGATGTTTATACATGTAATAGTGCAACCTTGGAGGCTGAAGTGGATAGATTTCTTAAAGAAAGAGTTGTTAGTTATAATACACTGAACCAATTGGTTGTCCATATTAAGTTTGGCATTACTTTGGTGAGCTTGGGAGTTGGGGAAAATATGCCCAGGACAGAATGGAGGGTGGGATGAGGCCATGAATGGTTGCTGTTCTTTGATTTTGGATGAGATAGAGATAAAGAAAGAAACACAAGAAAGCAAACAAGAAAGAAAGAAAAATAGAAAGAAGAGATGAAAGGAGAAAGGAAGGCAAAAAGGAAGATAGAATGAAAGAAAAAAGAAGGAAGAAAAAAGAAAGAAGCGAAGGAAAATAGAATTATTACACTATCCAACTAATTGATTAGAAGAACTGCCTCTTGAGAGAACCAGGTAGGATAATGCTATACTAAGATCTGATATCAGCCTCTAACTGCTGTGGTATCCTACCTCAATGCCCTGTGTGTTAAGTAGATAAAGGACAGTAAATAATTATTTTCTTGTACTTCTCCTAATCTCACTGATTTGAGTGATCAATAATTAATAGACTTTTCAAATACTCTTGCAAACTGTAATGGAAATGCAAATTTAAAGATCTTCCCTGCCCCTAGGCCTATTGGTAGGCTTAAAAGACTCTGAGAACCTTTCTTGATTTGAAAATATATTCTGCCCCCTAATAGGCTAAATGTGGTCACATGGAGCCTGTGGCAGGAGGCTTGGTTTTCAGGAATGACCACACCTTGATGCTGTGTGATTGGGCAGTGGATTAAGGGTGCGGTGACATTCTCTGATCCAGGAGAAGGCTATATAATCCCTGATGTGAGGCTTTGCTTTGGGGCTCACTTTGAGAAGTGTTGTGTGATTTGACCAGATGAGACTCTGGGCAGCTGTTGAGAGCCCCCCGGCTTTGAAAACCCAGATGTTGATGCTTCCTTCTCTGGTAACTGTGATTTGATAAGGATGTAATGGTTGGACAGTTTGGAAGCTTGTTGCTTGATCTGTTTGTTTCTCTGTCTTGTAAGTTCTGTCTGTATACTTTGAAGTTTGGGGTGCTGACCTTTTCCCCTGAACTAGGTAAATTATATGTTTCATTGATTAAAGTAAGCTTGTTAACCCATTTTGAGTTGCTTTTGTTTAGAAAAGCAGATCTAAGAACCTGTGTTGGCAGGCACTCTGGGGATGTTGGGGTGCTTGCTGCTACACAAACATAGTACTTTCAGCCAATGAATATTTTTGTGATGCTCTATGGAAAAAATAAAAACCAACTTATTCATTCATCCACCTCCTCCAAGGCTCCTATTTTCTGACTTTGACTTGTTGCTTTTGTCAGGTCATTCACAATTGTTCTTACAAATAAATGCTAATGATTTTCTATCAAGTCTTCCATAGAATATAATCTTTGTTGAAATCTAAAGAGACAAGTAAATTACTTTTCCCACTGCTATACTGTAACAGCCGATTATCCAACAACCAATTTATTATCCAGCATGAGAATTGTCCCTGGTAAGCTTTGCTTTCAGGCTTTTTGATAATATTTATAGGAACCATTTAATTACTGGTTTTATTTTGAGAGAGGAAACTTTAATATTAATTATTTGCAAAAAAAAACCCTTAAGATATATTCAAAATATATTGGTTTCTTATCCACCTTACTTAGGGAGAATACTGGCAGAAATAGAATCTCCATTTATCTCCCAAATGCAACAATTACCACATCTTTTTCCCCTGTCTTGCTGTTGTTGATCAATGCCTGGGAACAGCCCGTCTATTATCTCCTCCTGCTACTCACCCATACACATATTCTTTACTTACTACCTTGACTAAGGGTTAAGTCTCCCATAGCAAGACTGGTACTAGTGGGATTGGCAGTGGCAAGTGGAATGAGGAAGAAGAGTTAACATCTTTGTATGCATATGCACACATATTTTCATACTGTTTGTGTATATATAATGTCCATTTTTCTGTTTGTACTACATATATATTATAGGCAGTAAAAATGGACAATGAGTTGGACCCATAATCTAAGAAAAGAAGAGTTGGATGGATTAATTTAAGGAAATCCTGATGTTTTCTTAATGACTCTAAATATATAAAGTCCTAATCTCTTTATAACACATCCTACTAGTATTATTTTTATACTGTATTCTACTCTCAGGGAGTCTTAACAGTCTCTAAAAAAAATGAAAATTAGCGTTATGGACGAAATTTAGCTGAAGCCAGTCTAGTGATTTAGGCTTGATATTAGAACATAATGAAGCACTTGTGGGGCATAAAATAGAATAAAAATAAAATTACTTACAATAAGATTAAATGTACATCATCTGTTAAAATACAGGCACTGTATTTACAGACACTCCAACTCCGCAAATAAGATAGTATCACTAACAATTCAACCCGTTGGTCCCCCAGGCCTTTTCTAATAAAGAGCTTTTTGAATAAGTTTGTGGAAAGGAAATTTGTCAATTAAGTGGGATGTGAAACATTTTTCTAGAATTTACAGAACTTTCTGAGAGGTAAAAAAAACAAACTTTAAGATCAGGAGGCTCTATGAGATGGATAGAAATAGGCAGGGCTGGAGAGATTAATATTTCATTAAAAATTGTCCATCTTTATTAGGTAAATATTTCTCATGGCTTTATACAAAAAATGCAGGAAGCGAGGATTTTCACCCTTCTTAGAATGGCACCACTTCATCATAGATATAGTTTAAAATGGGAGACTCAATGCTAGTAATCTGGTTTATGATGAAAAAGACACAGTTGCAAGATTTCATTCTGGCATCTGGAAATACAAACTACCATTAAAGTATATGGGAAACCCAGCAAATGCGATTATAGAAAGACCAATCTTGAATGTGTTTCACATTATATATATATATATATATATATATATATATATATATATATATATATGAATATCTTATTGGCCCTGTCCCTCAAAGCTTTCCAATATGCCAGAGTCATATGGATGTGAGTTTTGACCACTCAGAGGATTTTCCAAGACCTCCATTACTCAGAGCATCTACCATTATTTATTTAATGGCCATTGAGATCAAACTCCATATTTTTGTCTTATAGTGGGAAGAGTTGTCAGTGCACTAGCATTTTTCAAGAGCCAAATTTTCATAGGTAGGAGCTATTGGACTAGCAGCAAAATATTGGGGTTCCAAATGGAGGTCTCAGTCTTTAGCAATGTCAGAAACTGGTCAAGAAGTTCAAGACTTTGGTGAATGCAGTCTTGAATACTACATTTCCATATAAAAATAGCAGTCTCTTCTGATCAACCCATATTGATTGAGGGACTACCTTATATCAACATAATTCATAATAGGCAACTTTGAATGAAGGCTGATAATATTACCTTGAATTATCCATCAATAGCAACTAGTGCTAAAAACCAAGTAAGACACCACTAACTGCTTTTCAAAGGTGGTATAAGTGACCATTCCAGGGTATTTCTGACATCAGAAGTATAATGTTTATTTAATCTAGCCATATCTTGGTGGCTGCTATAAAGAATTTTCCAAACATAGGCCCAGTAGGCTATGAAGATCCAGGGGGAGAAACTACTAGATGGACCACTTTAGATCTTCCAGAGTGAAACTTCTTGTCCCCACCAGAAAGAAGATATGATGATTTGGCAATGGTGTAAGTGTGTGTGTGTGTGTGTGTGTGTGTGTGTGTGTGTGTGTGTGTGTGTGGTTTATCAATAAACTCCGATGTGGAATGTGGAATGTCCAGAGCCCAGTAAGTCTAATAAGCATCTGAAATTCATTTTTAGACTGTGGTGAGTAACTATCCCTAGATTAATATAGGTTACATGCCAAACCATCTGGATTTTCCTCATCTATGTGATTTAACAAAAACATAATTGTACCAGCTGGATTCTAAATCATTTTAGGATTGCTCACCTATCTTTTGTCTTTCATTAGAATCACCATCCAATTTAAGGATTTTGCCACCATTGCTGTTAACTCTATATGCAGATCAATGGGTGGTCAAAATCAATCAAGTTGAGGTGGGGGCTGACAGTAATGTCTTAATTTTGTGTGGGGAAGAAGTTAATGCTCCCTCACAGTTATCATGATTCAGTTTTACTAACATTCCTATAACTCACTGATATTTTAGGGTGTAATCATTTATTCTTCGTTTAAGTTGGCATAACAAAGCCCAGCTTTGCTCCAGAGTCAAATTCTCATGTAGGGAGAAAGTAGAGATGATGATCTAAAAGGAGTGTGGACAGCATAACTGGTAATGACTGGAATTGAATGAACTTTTCTTTCCTTCCCTATTAGAATATAAGCACTTCATTTAGCAGCCCCCTTCCCCTTGACTATATTTATATTTCTAGTTTTCTCTTTCCTGATATTTGCATTTCTAAGATATTATCTAACTAGTATTTTTAAGATGCTTAAAAATTCTACTATGTTAAAGATCCACTTTTTAAACACAGTGGGATTACATTCAGTTTTGTGAGAAAAATTATTCTTGATTGTAAGTTTTTATCTTTTATCCTCTGTAATATCATATTCCATATTCTTTATAATAGTTGCATTGTAATCATGTGTAATACTGACTATGGTTCCTTGATTATTTGAATTCTTTCTGTCTGACTACATGAAGTATTTTTTCTTTAATATGGAAGCTCTGAATTTTAGCTATGATGTTCCTGGACATTTTCATTGGGGATTTATTTTAGGAAGTGACCAGTGGACTCTTTTTGTTTTCACTTTGCTCTGTTCATAATAGGTATAAGAAGTTTTGTTTTATGATTACTTGCAATATGGCATCCAAGATTTTTGTTTAGTCAATACTTTCAGGAAATTCAATAATGTTTTAAATTATCTCTCATCAACCTATTTTCCAAGTCAGTTGCTATTCACAGTAGATAACCACTTGGTACATGAACTTTCTTTTCTTGATCACTTGCATTATTTGCTTATTGATCTGGAAGTACTGGAGCTTGTAAAACACAATTCAGAGGTAGTTGAACTCAACATAGTCTTCTTCGATGATATCCTGTGAATTCTATTGATTATGCCCTCTGGTTCTAATATTTCCAGGCAATTTTCTTTTATGATTTCTGAACTATGGCTTTTAGGTGCTCTCTCTCTCTCTCTCTCTCTCTCTCTCTCTCTCTCTCTCTCTCTCTCTCTCTTTCTCCTCCCACCCTCTATGCCCTCCCCTCTTCTTTTCTAGGAAACTATTAATATTAATATTATCTCTGAGCTCTGTTTGACATTTATCTTTTATTATGAAACATAAGAATCTTAAATCTAACTAGAACTTGGGAACTGAAAGTGGATCATTTTAAGAGCCATCAAAGTCTTTTATTTTCATTTTAAAGATAAAAAAATGAGGCCCATGGTGGTTAAGTGACTTGTCCAAGGTCATATATGTAGTAAGATTCAAAGGTATATAGAACTCTCTCTTTAAAAATTTTGTTCTAAATTTTGCTATTGTTCCTGATGTATTATTGCATTTTTAGTTGACTCTCCTATTTTCTCTCTCTTTTGGAGGGTATCTGCTACATTAAGAAAGAAAAAACAAACTTTTTACTTTTTATTTTAAACCAGTGGTTCTCCTTTCAGACTTTTTCATCAAAACTCTAATTTAACTTGTTACATATACCTTAAATTCTTCTCTGCTTTCCAATTACTTTCATAATTCCTGTGTCCTTTCTATTTTCTTTTCTGAATTTCTCATTGTAGTTATTACATGATTATTTTTTTGGAGATTTTTAAGAACATTTTGCATATTTCTTTGTTGAATTATAAACATTTCCTGATCATTTTTGTGACCTTTTCTGTCCTAATTAGCCAATCTAATAGGTATAAGATGGTACCTCAGAATTGGTTTAATTTGCATTTCTCCAATCAGTAGTGAGTTAGAGTAGCTAAACATAGCTTTGATTACTTTATCTTAAAATTGAGCTTCAGTACCACATCTCCAAGTATCTATTGGATATTTCAAAGTCGATATCTCAGAGATATCCTTAAATCAACATATGGAAAACCAATTACCTTTTTTTTCCCCAAGCCCACCCCTCTTCCAACCTTTCCTATTTCTAACTAAGGCACCACCATTTTTTCCAGAATTCCAGGTTTGTAACCAGGGCATTTTCCTCAGTTGCTTGACTTTCTTCATCCTTCAGAGATAATCAGTTGCTAGATCTTACATCTTTTGTATTTGAAGCCATGGCCACTCACACAGTTGCAAGCTTGGTTCAGGCCTTCATTGCCTCTCATTTGGATTATTGCAACAGTCTCCTAATTGAACTTCCTACCTTAAGTCTCTACTCATCTTTCTTCCACACCACGGTTGAAGTGATTCTCCTTAAGTATAGATCTGACAGTATGGCTCTTTTTTGCCTCTAGAATAAAATATAAATACCTCTCTTTATCTTTTAAATAATTTCACAACCAGACTTCAACTTATCTGTTCAACCACATGGTCCATTATTCCCCTTCTCACATTTTGCTATCCAAACTGTCCTTAACAATTATCATTCATAGTAGTTTTTTATTAATATTTATTTTCATTATTCTTATATCCCTCACATATGACACTCCATTTTCCATCTTCTTGTTTTAGTATGGACTTACCTATCTGCCTTGAATACACTCCTTCCTCATCTCTCTCTACCCCAGAGCATCCTCTTTGTCCAAGATGATTATTAAGCACTAGCTTCTATATGGAGCCTTTCTTGATTCCTCCCAACTGCTAGTGTTCTCCCTCTTTACTAACTCATGTTGAACAACTATTTTCTTTATTTGGGTTTTTTATTTTTGTATTTATTTTCTTTGTACTTATCTATATACTTGTTTCTCCTGTTCAAGTTTTGTATTTTTTATCTCCAGTTTGTGCCTGGAACATAGTAAATAGCTAATAAATGCCTATTGACCTGATTGGTTAATTAGTGTGACTATGTTGAAGATAATCTCATGATTGGGTATTGGGATGTAGGTGGAATTCAATGCATCTGACCAAGTTTGAATTGTTGATGAGCCATAGTGCCCTGGCTTTTCCTATAGAGATAATATAACTAGTATACTATACTCAAAAAGTAGGGGTTAATGATATAAAGTCAGCTTGATAGGAAGTCTCCTTTGGAATCACTCAGGGATCTGTGCTTTATCTATCTTAAATGTAATGGCTTTAATAAAGATATAGATGGCATGTTCATCAGATTTGTATATGACACAAAAATGGGAGAGAAAGCCAGAATCAGTATCAAAAACAAACCAAACCCCCCCAAAAGTAGAGGATTCAGCGGAGTGATGCTCAATAGCGAAACAGCATGATGAAGTGGAAAAAAGTACTAGAGTCAGGAAACCTGAATTCAAATTCAGACTAATAAATTTCCTTCAAAAAGTGACTTTAGTCAAGTCACATAACCTTTTAAAATCTCATATATTAAAAGAGGGGGCATGACTTGACTTCTAAGGTTCATTTCAGCTCTAAATTTATTATTCTAGAATTTCATCAGATGAGTCTTACATAACGGGTTTCAAAAATTCAACTTCACAAGCATAGGGTAGGGAAGTTATAGACAGAGGGAACTTTATGTAGGAAAAAACTGGGTTTGACCTAAATATGAGCCAGCAATGTGATATATTTGCTATGAAACAAATATGTAAATGACTATGGTCATAGACTTCATTTAATAAGTCATAGAAAGGGACAGCTAGGTGGTGCAGTGAATAGAGTGCTGGCTCTGGAGTCAGGAGGACCTGAGTTCAAATCTAGCCTCAGACACTTAACACAAAAACCTAGCCATGTGACCTTGGGCAAGTCACTTAACCACAATTGCCCTACCTCCCCCTCTTGAAAAAGAAAAAAAAAGTCATAGAAAGTTATTACTCATAGTGAGGTAAAACTTCTGGCTCACTGTGTTCAGTTCAGGCCCCAGGCCCCAACTTAAAAAGGGTATATTCAGAGGAGTGAACTTTCACTATGAGGGGCCTTTCATTTATGTCATACATTGTTGTTCTTAAGTTGTTTTTCAGTTGTGTCCAACTTTTTATAACCTAATTTCGAGTTTTCTTGGCAAAGTTACTGGAGTAGTTTGCCATTTCCTTCTCCAGCTCATTTTACAGATGATGAACTTGAGGCAAAAGAGTTTAAGTGAGTTGCCCAGGGTCACACAGATTGGAAGTATCTGAGGCTGGATTTGAATTTAGGTCCACATGGCTCCAAGTCGAGTGCTCCATCAACTGCACTACCTAGCTGCCCCCTATTTCATATGAGGATTGCTTGAAAAATATTAGGATACTTGTCCTGGAGAAGAAAAAAATTAAGTGAACTGTGATAGCTGTGTTCAAGTATTGAAGGGTTGTCAAGTGGAAGACAGATTAGATTGGTTCTTTTTGTCCCTAAAATAGAGAAACAATATATAAGCTTCCATACATGGAAGCTTAAAAACAGATAGATTTGATCTGATGCAGAAGTTGAGACTCCTTTAGTGTTTACAGGTATAAGTGGCTGAGTTTGAATCATATTACTCCAAATTTAGAACACCTTCCACTGTACTGTTCTGTCTCTCAGACAGAGATAGATAATAGATAAAAACACAGGTATCTTGGACAGATGCTTCAAATGGAAAGAGTCATAGATGATGAGAAGACAAGAGGGAGAGGTCAAAGGGAGAGTGGGGGGGTGGCTAGGTGGCACAGTAAGAGCGCTGGCCTCAGAGTTGGGATGACCCGGGATCGAAACTGGCCTCAGAAAATGAGCACCCACACATAAATAATGACTAGCCATGTAACCTTGAGCAAGTTACTTAACCCCAATTGCTTAAAAAAAAAAAAGAGAGTGGGGGAGAGAGAGAGAGAGAGAGAGAGAGAGAGAGAGAGAGAGAGAGAGAGAGAGAGAGAGAAGAGAGACAGAGAGGAGAGAAGAGAATTTCAGAAAAATGGAATGTGCTTCTCTCAGAGTTTAATAGAAAAAAACGTATTGGGCAATCATTCAGTGGCAAGCTTCTTGCTACCACTCAAACAACCACATCCTACCCCCCACCCCCCAGCACCCAACATGAGCTTCTGCTTTGTTGTCGTATAAGGCTATGAATTGTGGAATATGAGAATTTAAAATGAACCAAAGCACAATGGAAAGATGCATGTTTGATGTATGTAAGGAGGTTGTTTCATCTTACCAATGGTGATTTGGTGAAATTTTCAAGGGAAAAAGAGGAGGGATATATCTAAGTATATCTGTCTCTATATGCTATTAAAGAAGGCACAGGAAGTGCTTTAGGACTTTGGATGTTTATGATGAATTTGCAGAAATACATATGGAGAAGAATTTTGTAGATTAAGAATATGAAGGCAAAGGGGCGGTTAGGTGGTACAGTGAGTCAAAGTGCTGGCCCCGGAGTTGGGAAGATCTGGAATCGGTTTTGGCCTCAAATACTTAACACCCCCCACAAAACAAAACAAAACAAAACAAAACAAAACAAAACAAAACAAAACAAAACAAAAACTGGCTGTGTAACCTTGGGCAATTTACTTAACCCCAATTGCTTAAAAAAAAAAAAAGAATAAGAAGGCATGGAGAAGTTATTAATCTGTACCAGTGGTGAGAGTAACCAAACTGATGAAATTACAGATCCAACTAAGGATCTTTTTTATATGTGGTAGCTTATATCATTAGTATGTATAATGAAGAATTAGTAAATGTTATCTCAATGTATCCCCATTTGGAGGACATGCATGTTTTCTTCATAAAGCTAGAGAACTTTTGCTATAGTTTTGTTACCTTAGAACCCAACAATTTGGAATAGTCTTCAAAGTCTGCTTATACAAAGGGATCATTGAATTTATGAAAGTCCTATCAATTTGGAAATTGTTACAAAAGAAATACAGAAAAACAATCCCTAAAGAATCTAGAAGTTTTCTTTTCTTCTTGGAGAAGGAGGGGAAGGCAAGGCAATTGGAGTTAAGTGACTTGCCCAAGATCACACAGCCAGTAAGTATCAAGTGTCTGAGGCCCGATTTCAACTCAGGTTCTTCTGACTCTAGGGCTGGTGCTCTAGGCTGAGCCACCTAGCTACCACTCAAGTTTTCCTAATGAGCTTAGACTCTGAAAGGCTGAAGAAATGTTATCATCAAACATTCAGAAATTTAAACATGACCCACCAAAATCATTAGCATTCAAAGACCATTAAAAGATTCTTTTGTATGTAAACAAATGAATTAAAAGCCTTTGTAAATATTTTCTTCTTCCTTGACCTATTATATCTCTTTCCTCTATTCTTCCTGGTTTTCTTGATTAACAAATCAAAAAATATTATTTGATGTGCAAAAGTGACACAAATTGCATTTCTTTTTTCTCTTTTACTGGGAATAGTCAACCTTAAAGAAGTAGAAAATTGGGCTTAATTTAATGATCTCATTCCTAAATTTACATACATGCATTGTTCTATAACCCCTCATTGATTATATTCATGTACTAGGTGCTAAGAAAACTACCTAAAGAGATCCATCTACACCGTCCAGCAGTTAACAACTGCTTTACATAGGCAAACATTTCTGAAAATTTTTTGATAGGTCAGATAAAATCAGATTCTTTGTATCAGAGCTCACTATTGCTTAGATAAGGATGGTCTCAGATAGCCTTTTTTTTTTTTTTTTTTTTTGCCTTGGACTCAGGATAACACAATTCTTGAATGACAAAGATACTGAGAGGCTTAGATTACCCACATTGGAAAAAAATATATAAATGTTTAATTGGTAGTTTACTGTCAATAGATTTCTTGAGGGGCCAGTTGGGAGAGCTGGTTCAGATGTAAGAGAATTCACTTAGACCAAGGGAGCTTTATTCATGTAAAAGCACAGGGACCTGAGATTTAGCAAGGAGCTAAACAAAGGCCTATAACAGAAAAACAAAATAAAACAAAAAAAAAGAAAAAAAAAGAAACAAAAAACAACCCAGGCTTATATAGACCAAAAACTATACAGCCTGTAGGATGATGATGTAATTTTAGGATTTCTTTTGGTCGTTGGAGATTTAGGGACAGGATAAGTACAAACAAAGTGAGGAAAATGGTTGCTTGCAAGATAAGGAAAAATTGTCCTGACACAGGATGAGGAAGATGAATGACAGGACAGGGAACACAGGATAAGGGGGGCCAAAAGCAATTCTTTTGGTACTAGCTGAATAGTATTTCAAGATAAGGGTGAGAGGGTATTAGCATACCCTCAAGTCACAGTATGGGTTATAGAATAAGCCTTAAATCCCCTCAGGGGGCCTGGGAAAGTGACCCTTACTATTCCTTCTAACCCTTAGGGTACCATTTGTATCCACATCAGATGGGCATAGAAGAGCAGAAATAGGATAATAATTTATACAATGACAACAATATAAAGAAAACCAACTTTGAAAGAATTTAATGCTCTCATTAAAGTAATAGGAAAAATAATTTATAAGGCCAAATTTAAAGCATACCACTCTACCAGAGTGGTAGTCAACTTAAAATATGGACATGGCTTATACTGGACCTTTTTGTGGTAAATTTTGTCTATTCATTAGGTTTTTTTTTTTTTTTATTGTTGGGGGAGATAGGAAGATGAGATAATAAATGCTTCCAAATATAAAAAAAATAATTTTAAAAATTAAAATAAAAACAAAGGAAAGTGAGAAAATCTTTTAAAACAGTACAGAAAAGTACTTTGAGTAGTGTAGAAAGCTTTATCCCAAAGTCCTAAGAAGTAAGGGAAAGGACTTTTAAAATACATTCAATGAGGAAAATATGAAGTAAGACTCCTCCCATCCTGATAGGCACTTTTAAAAATCAAGTTTTCTATGTATTCAAACCAGATACATTAACATTAGAAAAAAATTCTTCTCAGTTTAAAAAAAAAAAAAACAGCTTTGTTGTTGTTCTTCATTCTTAGAGAGAACCAATTACATCACAAAGATAGTGACTTAACTTGCAAGTCAATTAGATTTAAGTTAAGGCAGGGCTATGAAAAATCACTAGTCTCACTCTCTCCTCAGGAGGCATCTGGGTCCAGTAGCAAGATATAGATCAGGATGACTGGTGATGGGCCTCTAGAAAACAACTTTAAAGCTCACAATTCACAAAATAGATTGCATGCCCATATTCCTTTCACTTCTGAGGTGCCATTTTGGACATAATAAAGGGATTTAGCTTTCTTCCTTGATGCCACCTTAAAAGATAAAGAAAAAAAATGATTCATTTTAGTGTCTTACACAATTATGAATTCTTATTTGATTCACTTGTTATCTATGGTTTCTAAGCATATTCAAAATATTCCATATGAGGGACTCATTACAGGGATATTTAGAAGTTCTTATTTTTTAAAAAGTGATGTTAAGTTTTAGCTTTATGAAAAGTTACTGAGGGATATAAAATATTTCATTTTTGAAGTTGCAACTAATCAGATTCTTTTACTTCAAAAATATCTCTCAGTATATTTTCCCCTGTCATTTGTAACTACTGTTGATGTTGGTTTTGGGCACAGTTGTCAAGTTTATCTTTTTCACCCCCTTCCCCATTGTCCCTCTCGATTTTAAACCCTTTAACATAATCTAGTGGGAAGCATCCTTCCTTTCTGCTGAGATACCAGTGATCTTACATTATCTTCTTACCAAAACCTAATTTCAAGAAAGGCTTGGAAAGTCATTTCAACTTAAGTAAAAGTACGAGCTATCAGTTTAAACTATAACCTCTTCCAAGGAAATTTTTATTTTAACAGATATTAAAGCATTAAGTTAAAGGGATGGGGCCCATATTCTAGAATTTCAGGTATTAGTGAATAGGAAGAAACTATGGGGGGAGGAGAAAGATAGAATAAGGGCTTACAGAATTATGTGGTTAAGATATATGCTTGTCAAGAATCCAGGGGCATCTAGGTGGTGCAGTAGATAGAGCAACTGGCCCTGGAGTTAGGAGGTTCTCAGATCAAATCAAGCCTCAGACACTTACTAGCTGTGTGACACTAGGCAAGTCACTTGACTCCAATTGCCTTTTCCCAAAAAAATAGGTAACTTATAATCACATCACATATCTATCTCTACATATAGATATATAAACATAGTGCTCTCTCTCTCTCTCTCTCTCTCTGCATATATATAAAGAAGTTCTTGGTCACTCTAGTAACACTAAATTTATGTGCTTCTGAATACATTTTAAGTTGAAAAGATGCCATATAATTAGTTTCCAACTAGTTCTGCCTGTCAGTGATATACTATATTTATTACTTTAAAATCATTTCAGCTGGTGGCACATTGCTTTTTCTCTAATAGAGAATTTTTGTGTTTACTTCTTGTAAGTGCCCTTAAAATTCCTCTTTTCACTTATTTCTCTCAAGTTCTATATTGTGTTTTTATTTTTCTGAAACCTAGCACTCCCCTGTTTCTTTAGTGGCAAGTAAAATCCCTTGTCAAAATGACTCATTTTATTAGGAGGACACACAACTACCCTTTTAAAATATATTTTTAAAGAGGTACATATTTTTTTAAATTACTGATATTGGGGGCTCCTAATGTGCCTTTTGAATAGAAGAGGAATGGATTGTTGATTACATCAGTGTCATTCTTCAAAACCCTCTTCATGTGTATCTTCCTTGAAGACTTGATTTGGGTATAATCTCCTTATCTGATGTACAACTGCATTTTGTGCCTTTCCTATTTCACTTTATCTATGTATCTATGTATGTGTATATGTGTGCAAATGCATATACTATATGAAATACTCTATTATATTAGCTAATATGAGTCAGTTGTCAGTGGATATTATGCTCCCCTAATTTATGAGATAGTTTGCATGTAACCATTATTTTTCCTTAATTTATGGGACATCTAGGTTCCCCTTTGCAATCTTGCTTTCTACCATTGTTATCTTATTCTAGGTACTTATAAACTTATTATACTAACTAGGTGAGGAGGTGTTTAGGGGGACCAGAACAAGATACAATTTTGCTACATGTACATACCTACCTTCTTCCCCTATGAACTTTATGACAATGGAGGTTATTTTATTCTATCTTCCAATTTAGCATGTTTCAGAGGTGGCTCTAATACATATTTTGGAGGTGGCTATAATAGCAATAATCTTTTAGTTCAGGTATAATGTTGTGATATAAAAAATAACTTGAATGTCATTGAACAATAACAAAAGGATATTTGATTTGCCCTAGAAATGACAAGGACTTGACCCCCATTATCTGCAGAGAGAAACTTGTCTGGTCATCAGGGCAGGATACAGTGAAGGGGCACAGTAACTTCAAATATCCACCACCAGAAAGGCCTCAATTTCTCATCACTGGGACTTTTATCCTTTTTTATCGTCATCCAGTCATTTCAATAGTGTCCAACTTTTTGTTGCCTCATAGACAAGTTTGTTTGTTTGTTTGGCAATAAAAGCTGGGCATACTAGGTTTTCCCTCTCCTATTCAAGAGGACAAAGACTCAATTCTCAATCATCTGATCTATGAATTGGACCATGCAAAAACTTTGTTGTTCATGGTGGTCCTTTTAATGGAATGTGCTGAGGAAGAGCTAGAGAAAATCTAGGGACATCAGAGCCTCAGCACAGTTGGTGATACTTTCAATCTAGTAACTAATTTCTGCTCCATTTGTGAAGTTCTGACCCTGAACAGGAGCACCACCAGAGTATGAAGGCTATAGCACAGACATTTCTGGTCCACTCAACATTTCATGTGTCATGGTCAACTGCAGTAAAGAGGCTTAGCAGTCTCAAGTCTCTTGAATGCTGCTCATTTTAGAATTTAAGCTGATGGTCAGGCTTTCTGGCTACTACTGTTTACTCAGTATTCCCTGGCCTACACGTCAAAGGAAAACCTCACCCTTAACAAGGGGATAATACAGAGTATTTATTTTCCTTAGAAACCTCTATGGAAGGGCTATCTCCTATGGACTCTCTTTCACCTCTATCCATTTACTTAGAATTACCATAATGTTAGCAAAGAAACCTCCTTTTCCCCAAGTAATTATATAACCATAGCTATATAATGACAGTTTTACTTCCCAATGTGAGAAAGCAAGCAATCACGCAATAATATTAACCCTTGGTTTCCCTAACCATTTCTGGGAAGGAATTGTAAAAAAACAAACAAAAAACAAAACAAAACAAAACAAAAAACCATCCCCAAAGAAAAGATGGCCAAGGGGCAGCTAGGTGGCACAGAGAATAGAGCACCAGCACTGGAGTCAGGAGGAATTGAGTTCAAATTTGGCCTCAGACACTTAACACAAAAACTAGCCATGTGACCTTGGGCAGGTCACTTAACCCCAATTGCCCTCTAAAAAGCAAAAAAAAAAAAGGAAGAAAGAAAAGAAGCCAGAGAGTCACATAAACTCCTTCTTGAGGGCAAATGGAACTCTCTGAGGGGACAGAGACATTGAGACCAAGGCAAATTCATACCAGAAGGAATAAAGAAGAAGAACCAGAAGAAGGAGCTATGTCCAAAGACAGCATATTCTTATCTGAGAAATCTTCCTGAATATTGTACAGCAGAAACTAGTGAGCTCATAATGACACAGCTCTTGATCAGCAGGAGCAAAATTATGGCCCCAAGATGGGAGAGTATTATTTTTCCAATGATCGTATTTTTGAATGGTTGTAATACCCTCTTAATTTGTCAACCTTCCTCAAGTCTCTTCCCTCTCCAAGAAATCTTTCATAAAACTGCTAAAATGATATTTCCTAGATAATAGTCTGACAATGTCATGCCTCTGATTAATAGATGATAAACTCCAATGTATCCCTATTACATCTTAGATCAAATTAAAAGCTCCTCTGTTTGGCATTGAAAGACTACCAGAATCTATCTTCAATCTACCTTTCCAGGCCATTTAGACATTATTCCTCATCACAATCTTTGGTCCAGCCAAAGTGGTCAATTTGTTATTTCCTACATGCAACATTTAATTTCCCATCTCTCTGTTTTTGGACAGGCTGCCTCTATGCTACAAATGCAGTATATCATCAGAATCCCTACCACCTTTAAAAGTTCAGCCCAAGTATCATCTCTATAAAGAGACTTTTCTTCAACCCTCTCCCTGCCACCTTTCCCCATCTGCTAGTGTCTTCTCTAGGATTTGTTGTTGTTGTTCATTCATTTTAGTCGTGTCCAACGTTTTATGCCTCCCATTTTGGGTTTTCTTGACAAAGATACTGGAGCAGTTTGCCATATCCTTCTCCAGCTCATTTTATATTTCAGAAACTGAGGTAAATAGGGTTAAATAACTTGCCCAGGGTCACACAGCTAGTAAGTATCTAAGACTAGATTCTAACCCAGGTCTGTCTGTCTTCAGGCGCAGTATACTATCTGCTGCCTAATTGCCCTTATCCAGAATTTACCTTGTATTTATTTGGTTCTATCTATTCTATCTATTCTATCTATCTATCTATCTATCTATCTATCTATCTATCTATCTATCTATCTATCTATCTATCTACACATGCATATACAAACACACATATGTATATATTTTATATGTACATATAAAATTTTGAGTATATGTTGCCTCTGACAATTTAATATGAACTCCTTAAGGAGGCTTTCATTTTTTTTTCATTTTTTTTCTCATTCTATTCAAAATACACAGTTGAGCGTTTGGCATATAGTAAATACTTAACAAATGCTTGTTAATGTTATTACGCCATGAATATATGGGAAAGGTCAATAAATCTATTTCAAAGGTAATTTTAAATAAATAGCAGTGCCTCAGTATTTAGATACTGCATTGAGGTTTTTTTTTTTTTCTTACCTGAAATAATGGACTCATGTCAAAAGTGTAGCAAGCTGCTTTAGTTTGGAGCAACCTTCAAAAGTCTGGTTACTTTTTCTGAAGTAGCTAGGTGAATTGAGTCTGAAAAATTGGCTTAGAAATCTCATTAGAAACAAGTTCTCTCACAAGTATTTCAAGGATCCCTGTCAGCTCAGGATAGAAGTAACTGAAAAAAAATAACCTTCTGATGATAATTTGGATACTTTTCTCCTGTTCCCATCTGGAATCTGAAAGAGCAGACAGGCAGGAAAAAAATGAAACAGAGAGAAAAAAAAAACTTAAGAAAAAACTTTCAAATGTAATTTGACTTTTGTTTCACATGAAACTTTAGAGAAGATATTTTGTGTTTACTGGCTTTCCATTTGTTGGTCAAAATAGACTCATGAGCCTTTAAAAAATAACCAGCTTCCTGTTTTCACATTACTATGGACTCACAATATGAATGTAATAATGCCTTGCATTACTGGAGTATTTTATGGTTAACAAAATGAGTATATCAACTATATCAAAGCGTTCATTGGATCATGGATGAAAAGGGATATCAGAGGCCATCTTGATGAAATCTCTCATTTTAGAGGTGGAAACACTGTTAAGCCCAGGTTGGCCAAATGACTTGGCCAAGGTTATTTTGCAGCTGGGTCCTCTGCCTCCATAATCACTGCTTTTTTCCATGTGCACCATGATGATTCCTACAATCCAATGCAACAAATAGGGCAGGTGTTATTCTCTTTTTACAGAGAAGAAAACAGACTTATCGAGGTCATGTAATTTTCTGATGATCACACAGTAAGTGGTAGAACTGTGACTGAAATCCATCTTTTGTGTTAGTATTATTCATGGTCTTTTCTTTTTCTGCCTACTAGATTATAACCTCTGAAGGGGATAATTATACGTTATTCAGCTTTTTTATTCCTGACCTACTTAGCAAAGTACTTGGTAATATGTAGTGATACTGAGCACTTGGTAATATATAGTGATACTGAGTAGTGTCCAATAAATATATGTGAAAATTGAATTGAATTGAATTATTGCTCAAGTATATGTCTAATGAATGTTACATACAAAGTACTGGAGGGTAACAAAGGTTCATGATTTAGTAGAAAATAAGTATGACAGTGAAATAATTATAAGAAGTATTGCCATTGCTTTAATGGAAAGTGGCCTAGGAGTTCAGAGGAGGAAGAGATCACTTCTGACTTGGGTGATAAAATTGGATCTTTAAGAATGAACATAATCTGACAGACAAAGAAATACAGAGAGACAGGGCACCTCTCTTGATGATTAGGCATCTCTTTTAGTTGATCCAAGCAAAATAGATTGTACAGAAGCTGAAAATTCAAAGAATATTTGAGAAATCATGAGTAATTTAATTTAGCTGAATTGAAAGGTTTATGTTGGAAAGTATTAAGAGATATTCCTAAAAAGGTTGGCAAGGCCCAGTGAGTAGCTTCAGGTTTTGGATTTGGCTTAGATTGAATACTCAAAGAAACAGTAGAGTTAATTAATACCTTTAATGCCAATCATCGGATCCAATTTTCACTGTGGTCCACAGATATATATCCCTTTCCCTATGATTGATTACTTCTAGCACCAAAGGTGGATGTTGCATTTGTCTGGGGAATGGGTATGCTTGAGTAATGCCATGGGGGCATGTCTTGCTACCCTATTTTATAACCTTGTTTTTCTTGATTTTTCCACCTCCTCAACCTTTTGTTCTTATTTCCTTGCTACTATGTAGTGAAATTCTGACTATACCCATTGTCCTTAGCTAATTCTTTATTCTAGATGTATATAAGAATAATTGGGATTTTATGGGACTGGTAGACAACAGGGTCTGATGAAAGTCATTAAACTAGACTGCAGTGGGTACTCCTGAATTTAAGACTTCTTACCATAATAATCAATGTCTTACTTTAGGGAGAGTAATCTGATTACAATGTACAGGTCAGATTTGAGTAGGAAAAGAGTATACCTAGGAGGCATCTGTACTTTTTCTAGAATGAGGCAATAACAATCTGAATTAGACTAATAGCTATGAGATTGAAAAGAAAGGTCTGAAAGAATTTGGCAAGTGAGGAAGAGATAACTTCACTGTGTGAAGGAAGTAGCAATGAAATAAAAAGAAACAAACAAACAAACCAAAAACCCATACCTAACTTCAGCTACTTGTACTTAATGAGCAAGGAGAGATGCAGAAGAGATTATTCATGCAGAAAGAGAGATTAAACTCTCTCAAGTGTATAGTATGACTGCAAGGGATTTTAGGTACTACTATTTGTTAGTAGCTCTTAAGAGAAATGAGTGATTTACAAAGTATCAGCATTTTCATCCCAGAGTTTGTCTTTTTTACACTTTTTTACCCCTTGCAATGGTACCTATATATTTTTGTATTTTCCAGTATTTCACAAGAGTGATAGGAAGAAAGGATGATTTGCTTAGTAGAAAGGAGAGAAAATAGTATTTTAGATAAATGAGAATATGCATTGTCTAAAAGAGAGATTGTCAATAAGTACTGCATTTGTAATAGTGTTATATTTGTAAATTTGTCTTTATGATAGTATACTTTCCCTATTTAAACCCCATTTATTTCCTTGACTAGGTTTGGAAATGGCCATGAATTCTTGAAAGCCAGGTAATTAAAATTAAAAAATTTAGGTCCTGCCAAGTTGGAAAGGTGTCCAGTACTAGCTTCATGACAGATGACATATAGTACTGTGGACTTGCAGATATAGAACATATTATTTTCCTCAACTTCTAATCAGCTGCTCTGTTATTGAGGATCTTAATACCCTTGACACTGGGACAAAAGAAAGTATAGTGGTAGTTTCAGTGTCTGTGAATTAGAGAGTGTTTGAATTCATGATTGTGATTATAAGAGGAAAGAGAATTAAAGAGAATTGAGAGCAAGAATGTAAGGAGACTAGAGAGAACAGGTATGCTAATGAGTGAGAGCTGCCTATGTGAGAGTTGGGAAATTGGAATACATAATTTTTGTGGGAGAAAATATGGTTAGGGAAAGTGACTTCTTGGACAGTAGAGTGAAAATGAGTGTGTGTGTGTGTGTGTGTGTGTGTGTGTGTGTGTGTGTGTGTGTGTATTTGAAGACCCAGCAATGATTCTATATGAGAAATAGGCCAAGTGTAGAGGTTAATGTCCCTGACTCTCCATTGGTTCAAGCAGCAAGCAAAAGGAACTTAGTACAAAAATATGGGTCTTAATGCCTTTCAAACAAAGCAATATTAATACTGATGGAGTGTAGCAGCAAGCACCCCAACATCCCCAGGGTGCCTGCCAACACAGGTTCTCAGATCTGCTTTTCTAAAGGAAAGCAACTCAAAATGGGTTAACAAGCTTACTTTAATCAAACATGTATCATTTACCTAGTTCAGGGGAAAAAGTTCAGCACCCCGAACTTCAGAGTATACAGATAGCAGTTTCAAAACAGAGAAACAGACAGATCAAGCAGACAGGCTTCCAAACTGCCCAACCATTACATCAATACCAAATCACAGTTACCAGAGAGGGAAGCATCAACATCTGGGTTTTCAAAGCCGGGGGGCTCTCAACAGCTGCCCAGAGTCTCATCTGGTCAAATCACACAACACTTCTCAAAGTGAGCCCCAAAGCAAAGCCTCACATCATGGATTATGTAGCCTTCTCCTGGATCAGAGAATGTAACCACCCTCTTGACCCACTGCCCAATCACACAGCATCAAGGTGTTGGCATTCCTGAAAACCAAGCCTCCTACCACAGTCTCCATGTGACCACATTCAGCCTATTAGGGGGCAGAGTATATTTTCAAATCTAGGAAGGTACTCAGAGTCTCTTAAGCTGATCAAAGGGCCTGTGGGCAGGGAAGATCTTTAAATTTGCATTTCCATTACATGGAGATGTCCTGATCAGATTCTGTACAGATATTTATAATCATACAAATATCAATATCTATATTTATAGTTCCATCTCTCTATATCTATAGAGTTAGCAACCTTGGTATATAATATACCTAGAATTACTATAATACTTTAAGGTTTACAAAGTACTTTAAAATATTTTATTTGATCTTCACAACAAGGATGTGGAGTAGGTGCTACTTAAACCTCCATTTTATAGATTCCCCATCAAGCTTTCCTCAACAAGCTGAGAGAGGTTAAAACCCATGGGTCTATTGGATCTAGGTCACAATGGCATATGAGAGATGAAAGTTAAAATTTTAATGTGAGCGTTTACACGTTGGAAATTGGAAAGTGCTCCAAAACAGGGCTTGATTTGTCTTGCTGATTGTTTAGACATAAAAAATTATAGAGAAAATATTAATAAAACAGATTAATCTTAAGAGTATGTTTTGTGTATGTAAAGCAAGTTGCTAGACAATTACCAGCACACTATTGGATTAAGTGACTTGTTCAGGGTCACTAGGTCCAGACTAGGCTGATTTGGACTCAAAACTCCTGTTAAAAATGCTCTATCCACTGTTCCACTTACCTGCATATCTATGTCTCTGTCCATACATAGATATGTAAATATCTGTATCTTTCACTAGACAGAAAAGTATCTATGATTTATGTACATATAGATACAAATACACTCACATAAAATACATATATGTACACATACACACTTAAAATATACATATACAAAAAGACAGACCTGTAATTTAGAACTAGGCTAGCTAATTTTGGAGCACCTTATACTCAGAAGCTTTGCTTTAGTTTGAGGAAAATTTTTTGTGAAAGCAGTCCATAATGACAATCTACTTTAGGGGAGGTAGAATTCATACTTATAAGACTGAATCAGATCCCTGAAGTAAAAGTGTAATCAATGTTGTTGGATTTTTTTGTTTTGTTTTGTTTTGTTTTTCTTTTGTGAGTTTTTTTTTTACTGTGACAAAAAGAACCATTTGTATAAATAATGAAAAGATAAGTAAAACATAAAAGGAAATGTGGTATACTTGAGAATGGTGGACTTGGAGTCAGGAACAGATGAGTTTAATGGCTATGTGACTGTAGGAACATCCTTGATCCTCTCTGAGTCTCATGCAACTTTCCAAGAGAATTGGTCACTAACCATCAGGGATTGATGAGAAATCTTAGGGAAAACGAAGGAAATAATAGATAGGTGTAAAACCTAAGAAATTCAATGAGCATTGTCAAAATCTCAGTATTTTCACAAGTATAATGTGGTGTTCTTTTATTCCAGCATATTTTGTTTTCAGTCTTCTTCCATGGACAGAAATAAATGTCTCCAATTCACTCTAGTTAGGAGTTACCATATTTTTCTGTTTGTTTTTAACATTTAAAAGTAACAATATATTTTAGGACTTGAAACAAGACCATTCTATTTGCCCTTCTATATACTTAGGAAGGTCACAAAGGATAGAGCACCTGCCCTATAGTCAGGAAGCCTTGTGTTCAAATCTAGCCTTAAGCAGTAGTTACATGTCCCACTTAACTTCTTTTTGCCTCTAATTCCTCATTTCTAAAATGGTGAAAATAATAGCACCTATTCCCTTGGGTTATTGTGAAGATCAAAATTATGATTGCCATGCCATGTTGCTTATTATTATTATTATTATTCAGTGATTCAGTAGAGGGGAGAGAGAGACAGAGAGAGACAGAGAGAGAGAGAGAGAGAGAGAGAGAGAGAGAGAGAGAGAGACAGAGAGAGACAGAGAGAGACAGAGAGACAGAGACAGAGACAGAGAGACAGAGACAGAGACAGAGACAGAGACAGAGAGAGAGACAGAGAGACAGAGACAGAGAGAGAGACAGAGAGAGAAACAGAGAGAGAGAGAGAGACAGAGAGACAGAGAAAGAGAGAGACAGAATATTTATATATCTATTTTGCATTCTCTGAGTACTATGAGTAGTCTTTGAGAATTTCTCCAACTTTTACTTTAGATCATGAAATGTGTCCTTTTGGTCTGAGAAATCATATTAGTTTCTCCAAGTCCATGACTTTGAAAGTAGAATATAGACATGTAATCCCAAACAAACACCTCTTTAGATATAAATTGGAGAAAAAGTTGTACAACTTTTAGAGGAATGCAGTCTGTTGTCTTACCCAAAACAGCTCATGTAGAGATGAAGAGTGGTTCCTGAAATCACCATCTACAGCCAGCATTATTTTCCTTGATTTTCAATAAAACATCAGTCACAGCAGTTTTTAAACATATCATTGACCTTACCATATATTCCATTACATTAAATCTTTGCAATCCACCCTAAAGAGAGGGAGTGCACTACTAATCTGAGGAACATTGACCAAATATTTCAGACTTCTGCTATAAATAATTCACAGCCATTCCAGTGACTATTAACTATACACTGAGTAAGATCCGTTTATCATAAAATGGAATGCAGGCAGAGGAACACCTTTCAAAGAAAGGTAATTAAGGGTTGCTGCAGATGGAGCTTCCCTTGTAAAATGTCTTAGGTTAGCATTCACAGAAATAAATTTACATCAAAAATGCTATAGATAATTAGGAGAGGAATGTCAAAGAACAAATTTAGAACTCTGTTAGCATCCATGTGCAAGGGTGCTATTAAGTAGTTTGTAACTAGTTTATTTACTAAAAATAAGAAACTTCTTAAAGAAAGGTATACTTTTTATATTTGTAATGGTATGTACCCACAGTTCATATTGACTTAAAGTAATTTTCTAAAATTAACATAATATAGAGATGTATTTTAAAAGCACAATACATATAGAATAATAGACTATCATAAACGGAAAGACCATTTTTGTTCCTATATTTGGTGTTTCTATAATATATTTAATTCATAGCCAGATTTGAATAGATTATTTTTCTTATCCTTGGGGGAAAGCAACTTGCACTATTAATCAGAGATCTATCATGCTTTATTATAATGATAAATAGCTTCTCCTAAGTTGACTACAATGTGAAAATCTTAAATGATTTAAGCTCTACTATCTATAGAATACTAAATATTTTAATATAATGCTAGTGACTAGGACATAGTGGATAAAAAGCTGGCTTTCTATTTTTTCTACAGTAAAGATGGAATGGGTTTAAGTTCTTTGTCTGATGTGTATTAGGTATGTGACCCTAGGCAAATCATTTAATTTCTCAGTGCATCCAAACTATTCTCTAAGACTTTAAGTATCAGACAAATTGCCATCTAGATTGGTAGAGTGGCCTCACTCTGAGTCCCTTCCAAAAAAATAAATAAGTAATGCCAGTAACCTTCTCTGGTACAAACTCTCTAGAGCT
Source organism: Gymnobelideus leadbeateri (assembly GCA_011680675.1). NCBI lineage: Eukaryota > Metazoa > Chordata > Mammalia > Diprotodontia > Petauridae > Gymnobelideus > Gymnobelideus leadbeateri. The sequence goes on from WOXC01010506.1 coordinate 205,251, forward strand.
TGTCAAAAAGATTTTTAAACTAATAGATTTTTTTTAATTTTAAGGATAAACTTAAAATTTGAGATAAATAAGATATGTTTGTGGAAGCCACCTACCTTCTTATAACAATGGCATAGTTACCCACAAAATGAAGAGGGCTCAATCTGAGTAACAGTCTTTTGTTTTGTTTTGCTACATATGTCATGTGCCCAACAAAAGTGAGTGGGGTTATTCCATGAAAAGGTATTGAAAGCTGCTCTTTATCCCCAAGCCATGACTACAAGATTGGGGGGAGGGAGGTTGGTAATGAGAGCTAGCACATGGAATTTGTTTTCACTGTTACATTTCTACCAGATTGATTTTCATATAACAAATGCACAATATATGATGGAGGGCCAGATAAGAAGGCAGAGACAGAAATCAGTCAATCAATATTAATTAAATGCTCACTGTGTACTAAGCAAGGATATTACAAAAAGAGGCAAAAGACAGCCCCTGCCCTCAAAGAACTTGTAGCCTAATGGGGGAGACAATAAGCAAATGAATATATTCAAAGCAAGGTTTATACAGGATAAAATGAAAATAATTAAGAGAGGGAAGTCATTGAAATTAAGAGGCATTGGGAAAGACTTGCTGTAGAAAAAGCCAGAGCATCCATTGAATCCATAATGTATGAAAAGTAATTTTGCAAATGCAATTTGCATTGTTAGCTGGCTTAGTTGTGATTGGTACAGTTGTAAAGCATGGCTGAATAGCATATTTACTCTCAGATATAAAGAAATTCAAATCAGAGGAGGCCATTTCTGGACATCTGTAGTCATGAGCAGACTAGTCAGTTCCTACTTGGGCCTTATTATATATTATGCCATAAATAAGAAGTCAAAATCATTGTGACTATGCCATAGAAGTACACATGTTCATGTTGAATATTTTAAGGATTTAAACAATTTGTAGTCATATAATATTCCTGAGCATGAGTGTCTCACTTGATCTAAGCCATATAATTAAGCCATATAGTAATCTAATTATAAATCTGGATGACATCCCTATTTTCCTTCTCCCCTTATGATATATTATTTATTCTCCACCTAATCTACCATATTTGTCCAATTTTCTCGTACTGTTAAGTAATTTATGTAAAAATTTATTTCTCAGGATGAACATCTGGAAATCTACTGTGTGATTTGATGTGTTGTACAAAGCAGTGTTGACAATGTGGAATCCCTTTTCAGTAAATCTCTCTTTAATATGTTCTGCCAGTCATCTATACATAGCTTGATTTGAGAACTGTGGAAAAGATCCTGAAATATGAAAGCATTTCCTTTACTTGTCAGCTTTTTGTGTCCAAAATTCCCTCCCTATCCCTCTCTTTGGGAATTCTTTATCACTTACTCTTGTGTGGATAGAAACCACTGCCAGGTCTTCAAAATAAGAATCTGAGTCAGAAAGCAGAAAAGGTCTTTATTCTTTCTCATAAGAAAAGGCACAGCCCTGTTTGTTCTAGGGGAATCAGCCAAGGAGTGCAAATTGTAGAAGCTCCCAGGCCTCTGTTATCCTAATCCTAACCCAGCCCTATTCTCCTGTCTGGTCTCACCATTGGTTGGTGAGGTAGGTTCACAATCTCAAACTAATCAGCACAAAGCAATCTCAGTCCTTTATTATCATAATTCTTCATTCGACCCTCCTACCCAATCAGAAGAAAACACCCTTCAGTCCCTTACTTGTGCATATCTACACACTAAATTTGGGGGGCAACCAATGAGAAGAAGGCTAATGTTGTTTCCTTTACATTTCATTACCTTATTCTGGGGCCTGTGGAAACTTAGCCCTTTGCTATCTCTCACACTGTCATTCAAATTTTAATATATGCTCTTGCTTAGGTGACATAACACCATCCATTAAAATATTTATTCCCTTGGAATTATTTATTAGTTCCCTGGGAATTGCCAGTTGATAAACTACTGTGCAGAGAAGAGCAGACAGGACAGTAAAAGGACTAGAAGTCATGTCATGAAAGACTGTTGATATAATTATGGATATTTAGCAAAGAAAAGAGAAAACAGCTGTTTTCAAGTATTTTAAAGGCTACAAAATGGGAGAAAGATTAGACTTGATTCTGCTCTCAGAGTAAATGTGATATGTGGTGGCTAGAATTCTGGACCTGCAATGCTTTGTTCAAATTCCACTTTTGACCTTTGACTATAGGAAGACCTCTATGAATCTGTTTCCCCACATGTAAGACAGAGTTAATTGTACAGGTAGCTTATATGAATATTGTAAAGCTTAAAAGAGATGATATATGTAAAGGGCTTTTCAAAATCTAAAACACTATAGGTACATACAGACAAATATAAATATATTCCTCTTTCTGTATATGTGTATGTATATATATGTATATGTATATATACACATGTGTGCACACATGCATGCACATGTGTGTATGTTTTACTTGCTGCTATTCTTCCTGGAGATCAGAACCAGGGGTAAGAAGTGAAAGTTGTGCCTAAGCTAATGACTTCAGCACTCTCCAAAGAAAATTTTCTATCACAAGGTGCTACCTCAGGAAGCAGTGGATGGCCTATTACTGGACTTCTTCAGGTTTAATGTAGTTCACTTGTTAGGGAGCTTATAGAAAAGTATTCCTTTTAAGTGAGACTTGATTGGATAGGTCCCTTCCAAGACATAGGTCCAAGGTCCATTCCACCCTCAAAATTCTGATTCCAAATCCCTCATCTGAAATAGGATGAATGGGATCTAAGGAAGAAAAGTTTTGGAATTGTAAAAATTGAAATTGTAAATTGTAAATAGTCTTGAGTTGGGTCCTGAAACATCGCATAGTCCCAGGCAAGGTGCCATGATGGGAAACCCTAGGCATGAAGATGTGGGCATGGTTTGGAGGGGAAATAGGGAGGTTTTGATTAAGCAAACCGGGCTGACACAAAACCATATAATTCTGATTGTACAATTTTTTCTACTCTTCAGGCAATTTGGGATTTCACGGTTTGGGGCCCTGCTGTAAGTACAGGAAACGGGCAAAAACAACAAGAATATTTTGTATGTGAAATTACATAACAGCACAGAAAAAAATTTCTGCTTAAACATTGATTTTTGCCTTTTCAAAGGCTCTGCTGTTAAAATAACTAAATAATTGCCTTACCACACTTAACAAAGCATAATAAATATGTTGTATAATGTATATTTCTGAGAAAAGAATGAGTCTTGCAATAGAAGAAATTCAATCAATGGTGAAATCAAGTTAAAAAAGAACTTCTGAAAAGAAACAACTGTGTTATAGGAGTTTTCTTATGATTTGCTTCTCAAAAATAATTATTCTTTGTTGATACTGAAAGCTGCTCGTGTTTTTTTTTTTTAACTTTAGGACACTATTGGAATTGAAATATCTATTACTAATCCTAAACAAAGAGAGCTCCATTTAGATGTGATATTAACAGACATTTCCCTTATGGGAGAGTCCACACTTGTCTTGGAACCAAATGAAAAAATCACCTATGTAGTCAAATATTCCCCGATGATTATAGGCTGTGCAAATGAAAGGTATGTTTTGGAAAGCCTAATGAATATCATATGTTTGCTATACTGGAACTAGCTTCTTGGACAATGGCTATTTCTTCGCATGACTTGGCCTTTAAGAACAAATGCTTTTATCTTGTAGAATTTTTTCAGTTGGCAGAATTTATTAATGTAGTATTTTGATGTTGTCATGTGCTTTCTTCAATGCAATATATTTTGTGTCTTTACAAATTATGTTAGATAATTTATAGTTTTCATATATATATTCCTTGTCATTAAATATAATGTCAGAACCTTCTTAAGTGAAAAAAATATTTCAATCATAATAGGTGGAAACAAATTTCACTTCCATTTATGAAAATCCATTAACTAGAAATTCTGAACAGAGAATGTGTATAGGAAAGTCCCACTGTGTAAACTTCCGGTATGCAGACAGGAATCTCATCTATGATATATAGTGTATAGCACAATAAGCACTTAAAAGTTTACTGACTGACATTCAGCCTTAGAAAATTACCTGGTACTATGATATATAAGTGACTCATTAAGAGTCACACAAAAAGAATGGGTTAGAGATAGGATTTGAACGTAGGTGTTCCTCATTCCAGTCAGTGCAAATGACAAACATTAATTTAAAAAGCAGTTTTAAAATTCTTAATACTAATTTTCTTAGTCCAAAATCCTCTGAAGTGTCACTGTGGGCTAGGGTATATTGTAACTTTTGCCAAAATTATTTTTTGATCAACTAATAATAATAATAATAATAATGCTGTCATTATTATTATTATTATTATTATTATTATTATTATTTGCTTTTTGGAGGGCACTTGGGGCCAAGTGACTTGCCCAAGGTCACACAGCTAGTTTTTGTATTAAGTGTCTGAGGCCAGATTTGAACTCAGGTCGTCCTGACTCCAGGGCCAGTGTTCTATTCACTGCACCACCTAGCCTGCCCCTTCTAATAATGTTTTCAATGCAAAATATGATACTCATAATTGGAACCATAAATGTAAGACTATGATTTACTACATATTAAATTATATGAAATATAACATTTTTGCATGTCATGTTTGAGAAGATTTTCTAGGTTTTTTTTCCCATTTGGAACAAAAGCAAACTACTATATATATCCCATTTTACCTGTGATAGTCCATTTGGATTACAATGTATCTGTGGAATGTCTTAACACTAGTACTAAGTGGTTACTGATAAAATGGTTTTGGAAAACATATTAAGTAAAATAATGGATAATTATATTTCACAATTTTAGTTTAAACCACTAAAATTCTATTAAATCATAAAATTCTCAAGTGGCATTCACATTGAGATTCAATGTATTTGAAGCTGTGTTTCAGGCAAAATGTTGCTAATTATTTTTAACTTTTGCTTTGCTTGCCTAATAGTTATGAACACAATAGTCTTGCTGATAAAAATTTTAAACATTTCTTTTTTTCAGCGTTGTTTTCCAGCCTCATATAGGTATAGAGTTCTGGTATTTACTGAAATTAACTGCTGAAAGGCCAAGACCAACTACAATGCCGGAAATAAAGTGTGACCTTGGAAAGTAAGTTGGATGTCATTGGGCTAATTATTTTCTGCTGTTAATAAATATATTGCTGTATAATGTGCTTATGTATTTTACATGAGGAAAAATTATGATTTTCATTTGCTTTTAGTGGAATGTGTAATTTTTAGGAACCACTAAGGAAAAACTGGCTAATTTATTATTTTCTATGTAGGTTCACTGGGGCCAAAAAATTAACTTTTGGTCAGTCCATGCCTCTCAGCATTGCATAATATTTATGGAATAGTTGATGCTGCTGTTTTTACATAATCCTTCTTATTTCTGTTCTAGGCTAATCATTCAAGGGTTTAAAAACACTAATCAAGGACGTGAGAATTATTTGTTCTTTTGGGGCTTTGAGTCAGTTTTTAATTTAATTCCCACACGTGTTTGTTGGTGAACTAATTCAACACAATGTTCTTCTCTTTCCTCAAATCCCCTGCTTCCTTCTCCTGCTGCCAGTATTGCCCTGCTAAGCCTCAGCCTGGGATTATTCTGACCATTTGAAGAAAGACAATGTAATCTTGGGGCAGGATTCCTGGATTTGGAGTCATGAAGATCTGGGTTAAAATTTCACGTCATTTATGAACTGGGTAACCCTGGTCTAGTCATTTAAATTCTCTGGGACTTACTTTCCTAAACTATACAGTAAAGGATATGAACTCTTAAGTTTTCTTTTTGCTCTTAATCAATGATCCTATAAACTCAATCTTAGCTCCATGTCATGGTGAGACATGAGAGTTATAGTTTAGTTTGGTTATGATAATTAATACAAAGAGACAACTCTGATGAGATAGGTCATTGGGAAGTGGCCATCACATTGAAAAAAGTTAAAATTCATAATAAGCAATAATATTAAAGGTAATACAATATATGTATATAAAGTAACAATTTGGCATCAATTTTATAATCTTACATCTAAATAATTATAGAAAATATTAAATGAAGGCAAGTATTATAGAACTCATAATTTTAGCATCAATGTCTAGCTAAAAAATGTTTTTTTTTTCCATTATTCTCCCCTTTTTGGAAAAGAAGAAAGAATAAAATCACTCGAATGGAATGCATGCTATTTTGGTTTCTGTAATAAAAACACAAAGTAACTTTGAGGTAATGTTCCATAAAAACATAAAATAGTTATTGTGTTTAGGGTCACATAAATTTATGTAATGTTATACAATCACTTGTCTTTAACTGAGATTCCTCATGACAAGAACAACTTAGAACCTAAAGTGAAAGACAGTTTAGATTGCTTATCTTTATACTTACTCATTTTGCATTTTGATTATATTATCACTTTGACTAATCAAAAAGCCTTCTGATGATGTTGCTACTTACTTGGTACAGGAAGACCTGAGTTCAGATTTAGTTTCATAAACTTACTAGCTGTGTGATTCAGAGCAAGTGTCTTAATCTTAATGTTGTGCCTCAGTTTCCTCATTTCTAAAATGGGAGTAATAATAGCACCTACCTCCCAGAGTTCTTGTAAGGATGAAATGAGTTCATAATTGTAGAGTCCTTATCACAGTGCCTGACACATAGCAGGACCTATACACATGTTAACTGTTATTATTTTCATCAAATAGATGACTTTTATGTTTGGACTAAAAGTTATTATTTTTCCTACTAATTTCTTGATGAATTGGTTTGCCAAGTCTCAAAATAAATTTTGAAAAGGTTTGAATCATTTTGTAAAAATATGGTGCAATTATTTGAGAAATGCACTAACTTCTTATGCCATGACGAAGGCCAATAGAGGATCTAAATGTTATAAGATAGAATATCTGACTTCTCATTCTGTCCTTTCCAAAGGAGACACAGGCTTTTTTTTTTACATATTTTAAATAATTATAAACTTCCATAGGTGAATCTGTCTATAATTCATAGCCAACAGTTCTCTGTGACACAAGGGTTCCTGATTCCCAAAGTACATGTCATCCTTTTGTGACTTTCTTTACATCTGAAATTATTCTCTCTGTTCGGACATTGTCACTCTGGCATTCACTGCTATCACAGTTGTCAGTAGGACTTCTGAAGCCTCTGATGTATCTATCTCCTGATACCATACACTTACCTGGGCACTTTTCTCTCAAAATACTGCTACATCTCAGGTAAGGAAAACAAAGGAAAACAGGCATAATGTGTTGACAAACATATAGCAGCCACATAGGAGATAGGTTAGCTACCTTTCCCATACCCCAAAACTCAAAACAATTCTTGACTCACTTTGTTGCATTGCTGTTTCTTTCCTTTTGCAATTGAAGTCTTTGTGACCTCAGTATCTCCCGTTGGCAGCCAGTTAGAAGGGTTTTCTTTATAACAGAGACACAACCTCTCAGAGACAGATGGTTAGAAACTGGCTTCCAATGAACCACAGACTGAAATGGAATCAGGCAGGAAATATCTGTGCATGTACTGAATAATCCATTTGGAACTGAGTACAGATCTCAGCATCCTTCAAGGACTGAGCCATGAGTGGCCAATTTTCCCCTTATACTTCATTTGAATAATTGTTTATCAGTAGCTTATAGTCCAATCAAGATTTCTGCAGCTCAAGAAAGGTTTTCTGATACAAAAATATTTATTGAGGTTTCAACAACCTTTGAAACCTTATTGAAAACATTACTATTAAAGGTGTTAGGAACATTTTTAGGGAAATGTGATTCAAAGTTCTATTCTTATTTGAATGAATAATGAATGATAAAGGATTTTGTTCTTTGCCAGGCACTATGCTAAGTGCTTCTATTGATTTTTAGGTCCTTCAACACATTTAACTTTTTGCCCTTTTTCTCAGTTTCTTAACTTCAGCAGGCAGTCTCAGTTATCAATCAAGTACCTACCAAATACAAGTCATATTAGACAATAAGAGAGACACAAAGTTTAAATAAAACTAAATAGCGTCAAAGAGCTTGAAGACTAGTAGAAGAGTTTGACAAAGAGCTGAAATGAAAAGATAGCATTGTCCTAGATCTTTGCAAACCTGTGCTTAAGTACTAATTCTGCTAATTATTAGGTAATGAGTAATTAGTAATTAGTGAGACTTACAGTCTCTTATAGCCTAGCTGAAACAGTTTCCTCATATGCAAAATGGATATAATAGTATTTTTATTATTCACCTCACAGGTATTGTGAGGGATGTGTTTTATAAACCTCAAAGTTCCATGCTATTGTTGGTTGTTTTACTTACAAAATGACACGTGATAATAACACCACCACAACAACTGACCAGGCTTGTACAGCATAGACCCTGCAGCCACTGTCCAGGCAGACAACATTTGGGAAGATGGGATTCTGCCCCACCCCCCGGCTGCCTATACCAAAAGGTGATCACCTGCTACCAATGGGCAGATAAGCCCCAAAGGCTCCAGAAATGTTTGTTACCTCCATCACCCCTAGAAGATCTGCAGCCCTGCTTCTAGTCAGCCACATGGCCATCCACCAGGAGAGCAAGTGGAGATGTGACCCCTATCTCCTCTGCAAACACAATTACTGGAGATCTGAAAAAGAAAGTTCTTTATTTAAAAATCTTTTTGGAGGGGGGAATGCAGGGAAATTGGGGTTAAGTGATTTGCCTGAGGTCACACAGCTAGTAAGTGTCAAGTGTCTGAGGTTGGATTTGAACTCATGTCTTCCTGGCTCCACAGCCGGTGCTCTATACACTTTGCCACCTAGCTGCCCCCAAAAAGAAAGTTCTTATTGTCAAAGTCTTTGGTACTGTGAAACGTTCTAATAAATAAAAAGAATGTGGCATTTTCAATTTAAAATTCTAATATCTTTTGCAGAAGATGTATTGTCATCTGCTTTAGTGCTGTGCTCTAAGAGTCTCTGGGTCTTTCCATCTTACTTGGAACTGAGAGCTCCTCTATATGCAGTCTCTTCCTATTAGAATGTAAACTCCTTGAAAGCAGGCCCTCTCTTGCTTTTCTCAGTGCTTAATTAGTCCTGAGCTTTGCACACATAAACATTAAATAATCTTTTTCTTTCCTGATTATCTTGTGCATGGACAATGCACAAGAAAGCTATAAAACAAATATTGTAGTGCTGTTCTTCATGGTCTGGTCAAGGGTCTGGAAGCTGTGATGTTGAGGACTGTATCAACAATGCAATATTCACAATTCCTATGGTAACTCTAAATATGCTGATATGGTTATTAATCACAAAATGTAACAGGCTCTCTACATGGGGAATAAAGCTAGAACATTTATTCTTATACCAGAAAACTGAGTCCCCAAACCAGAAAGTCAAAGCCATCACAGTAGTTATAAAATTGGCACACATAGGTAATGTAGTAAACACCACATTCTAAAGCCTTCAAAATAAAACAGCCTACCTCAGGCAAAGGTCCTCCTCTCTCCACTCATGGTAACTGCTCAGCATCCAAGAAAGGTGCTGCCAGCAACTCCAGCCCCCTGGTGTTTCTTTCCCTGGTAGTCCTAGGAAGGAGTCCTTAGCAGAAATTCTGGCTGGCTCAAAAAAGTATTTCGTGCCCAGTCTTTTATCCTGCTGCTGCTGCCCCCACTGTCAGTCACCTGACATGCTCTAGCTTGGCTTCCACTTCCTCTTGCCCCACCCTTTCCAGCTATGTCAGCAAATTCAAAGGGCATGGAAGATCTTTAAATCCCATAACCTTACAAGGCCACATGTGGCCTTCTCGGTCCTTGGGTTCAGCCATTTAACTGAGTCCAAGTTTTATAGAACAAATCCTTATATTAAGGGGTTTTGTTCTGTGATTGGATTCAGTTGAAGAACTCTGCTTGAGGACCTAGAGGGCCACATGTGATCTTGAGGCTGCAGGTTCCCTACCCCTGGTGGAGATCAGGAAAAGCTTGATGATTAAGGTGGCATCTGATCTAGGCTTTAAAGAATGGGCATCTCTTCATAAAAAAAAAGGTAAAAGACATACTCATATAAAAATCTATGTAACAGCTCATTTTGTGGTGGCAAAGAACTGGAAATTGAGGAGATTCTTATCAACTGGAGAATGGCTGAACAAATTTTGATATACAAATGTAATGGAATATTACTGTGCTATAAGAAATAATGAGCAGGAAGAGTTCAGAAAAAAAAAAGTAGACTTACATAAACTGATGCCGAGTGAAGTGAGCAGAACCAGGAGAACATTGTACCCAGTAACAGAAACATCATGTGATGTTCAACTATGATAGACTTAGCTCTTCTCAGCAATGCAGTGATCCAAGACAATTCCAAAAGACTCATGATTGAAAATGATGTCCATATCTGGAAAAAGAACTATGGAATCTTAATGAAGATTTAAATATACTATTATCATTTTTTTTTTGTTTTTTCTTTCTTATGGTTGTTCCCCTTGGCGCTGGCTCTTCTTTCATGACATGACTATTGTAGAAATATGTTTAGCATGATAGTACATGTATAAGCTATGTCAGATTGCTTATTGTGTTGGAGAGGGAGAACAATTTGGAACTCAGAATCTTGTAAAATAAATGTTGAAAAGAATAGGTATCTCTGCCTCATTTTCCTCATCTGTAAAACGGGCATAATAACAGTATCCATCCCTCAGATATTTTAACAGTATTTAAGGGAGTATATTCCATGCATTAAGAAGAACATGCACAGAGGTCCAGAGGTAACATTATTCATTACCCATTTAGAAGAAAAGAGTATCCAGTTTGAGTGAAATGCTTAAAAGGGGAAGAATTTGAAATCTCTGGCAAATTAGAGTGTTTCTCAGTTGTGCAGCAGCTTGAAGGCCAAGCTAAGGAGCTTTAACTGTATTATAGGAGGAGGGTGACAGTGAGAAAAGTGACATAATCAGATTTGTTCATAAGGGAAATGAATCTAAAAGTAATGTAAAGGATGGATTAAATGTAGGACAGCATGGAAGTGGGTAGGCCTATGAGAAGGCTATTATAATACTCCAGGTGTTTTCATAATAAATAATGAGGGAAAGGTTAGTAGTAAGAACCAAAATAAGAGATATGAGAAAGACTGTAGAGAAAAAAGTTATAATGGGAAACAATGTGTTGTTTAGAGGGACAAGAGAGCCAAACAAAGAAAGATAATGCCAATGTTCCTAATTTTACAATGGCTTAAAACTTTTTAGTAAGAATATGGTAGGCTCATTTGGAGGGGATGGAGGCAAGATGGTGGAGTAGAAACAGCTCATCCAAGCCACTCTGCCCCCAGATTCCCCCCAAACTATGTAAAAGGGGACTCTGAACAACTTCTGGGGCCCCAGCACCCACAGAATGACACAGAGAAGCTAACCTCCCACTGAGGACAGCCCAGCAGCCCTGCAGGAAGGACCAGCGCATCGGTCTGGGACCTGGCAGCCCGCGTAGAGCACAGGAAGCTGAACCGAGCGGAGCCCAGGTCCGCATGAGCTGAGGTTTTAGCCCCAGGGCAGCAGGGCCAGCAGCCAGCTGGAGGAACCCCAGAACACCAGCAGCCGTGACGACTCCAGAATTATCAACATAGACATGCCTAGGAAAAAGTAAGAGGTTAGTGTCCTATGGACTTTGGGACCTGTATTTGGGGGAATGCATCAACTCCCTCCCCTGGGGGTTAGAAGCCACTAAGGAGACACAACATTTTGTAGTTTTCAAAGGCAGCTCCAGCTCCCGGCCTGCAATTAATTGTAGGGAGATCCAGCAATCAGTCTTGGGGGGTAATCGCTCTTGCTTTAACCTCCCTGGATCTGGATTGTGATCTAGGGTGGAAGTCGTGGGTGGGTTTACAGCTTGCCAGAAAAGGAAGTTGCCCCCCACACGTTCGGGACGAAAATTCCTCTATCTGGCCATAAAGCCATAGTGTGGCAACAAGCCCAAAAGCCAGGTAACCAAGTGGCAACATGCCAAGGCAAAGGAAACAGAAAAATGCAACCCTAGACTCCTATTTTGGGGGCATAGAGTGGGAAAAGGACTGTGAGGTCAGAAATGCTGCTCCAAAAGCCCCAGGCCATGAGCGGGTTGCAGGCCATAGAGGACCTTAAGAAGGACTTTAAAAATCAAATAAGAGAAGTGGAGGAAAAATTGGAAAGAGAAATGAGAAGGATGCAGGAAAAGTATGAAATAAGGGTCAACAGCCTGACTGAGGAAAACAACACCTTAAAAAATAGACTAACTCAAATGGCAAAGGAGGTCCAAAAGGGCAATGAGGAGAAGAATGCCTTAAAAAGTCGAATTTGCCAGATGGAAAAAGAATCTCAAAGGTTCACTGAGGAGATTCATTCCTTCAGAGTTAGACTGGAGCAAATGGAAGCTAATGACTTTATGAGAAATCAAGATGCTGTTAAGCAGATCCAAACAAATGAAAGATTAGAAGGCAATGTGAAATATCTCATGGGAAAAACCACTGACCTGGAAAATAGATCCAGGAGAGACAATTTAAAAATTATTGGACTACCTGAAAGCCATGATCAAGGAAAGAACCTAGAAATCACCCTTCAAGAAATTCTCAAGGAAAACTGCCCTGATGTTTTAGATCCAGAGGGCAAAATAGAGGTTGAAAAAATCCATCGATCACCTCCTGAAAAAGATCCCAAAAAGAAAACTCCCAGAAATATTATAGCCAGGTTCCAGAATCCCCAGATCAAGGAGAAAATACTGCAAGCAGCCAGGAAGAGAAAATTTTAATATTGTGGAAACGCAATCAGAATAGCCCAGGATCTGGTAGCTTCTACACTGAGGGATCGAAGGGCATGGAATATGATATTCCAGAGGGCAAAAGAACTGGGAATGAACCCAAGGGTCACCTACCCAGCAAAACTGAGTATTTTGTTTCAGGGGAAAATATGGTCATTCAGTGGAATAGAGGACTTTCAAGCATTCTTTTTTTTTTTTTTGCTTTTTGGAGGGCAATTGGGGTTAAGTAACTTGCCCAAGGTCACACGGCTAGGTTTTTGTGTGTGCGTTAAGTGTCTGAGGTCGGATCTGAACCCAGGTCCCTCTGACTCCAGGGCCGACGCTCTACTCACTGCGCCACCTAGCCGCCCCAGGACTTTCAAGCATTCTTGAGGAAAAAACCAGAATTGAATAGAAAATTTGACATCCAGACACAAGAAGCAAGAGATGCCTGAGAAGGTAATCAGGGAAAAGAAATCAAAAAGAACTTATCAAAGTTGAACTATTTACATTCCTATATGGAAAAACAATAACTGTGAGTGATGATGTCTTTCTCACTATGAAAATAATGGAAGAAGGGTGTGTGGTCATATGAATTCATATGTGAATGTGTGTGTATATGGATAGAAGGCATAGGCTGAATTTGTTGGGAAGGGAGAATACTCAAGGGATGAAATTATGAGGTGAGAGAGGAAAGTGGCAAGAGGAGATGGGGAAAGACAGGGTAGGGTAAACTATCTCATGTAGAAGAAACAAGGGGAAGTGGTTGCAAGGGAGGGGGAGAATAGGAAGGGAAAAAAAAAGGCAAATCCACATTCTCATTGAATTTGGTTCGGGGAGAGAATGACATACATACTAAATGGGATATCTCAACCTGCAGCAGAATAGGGTGAAGGGGGATGAGAGGAGGGATGATTGATGGGGGGGCATCCTTGGGGGGAGGGGAGGTTGGAAGTACCCACTATAGAAGAGGGACAGGATCATGTAGGGAATGGACCAGGTGGGGGGTGGGATGAGTGGGGGGAATTATAAGCAGCCTTGTACAATATATCTACTATGATAATGTTTTGCATAGCTAGACATGTACAACATATACTGAATTACTTATCTCCCCCGAGGGAATGGGTGACAAGGGAGGAAGGAAATCGATCTGAAATTCGAGGTCTTAACATTAAATGTTTCAAACATATATAAATACTATTATTAATACTCTTTTGCTCGTAATTGGGAGATAAGATGTGCAGGCATTGGGACACAAAGATTCACCTTCCTCTAATGGAAAAGTCGAAGGGGGCATAGGAGAAGGTATGGGAGAGAGCAGATTGGAGGAAGCGATATCTTGTGGGACTGCTATTCTGGGAGGTTGGGTAGGGGAATAATGGGGGGAAAATGATTGTAACTCAAAATCTGGCGGAAATGAATGATGTAAAACAGAAGTGAATAAAGCATTTGTTTAAAAAAAAAAAGTATGCTTGATAGTACTCTATTCCACTGAATGAACATATTTTCACCTGAAACATGATACTCAATTTTGCTGGGTAGGTGATTCTTGGTTGTAATTCCAGCCCCTTTGCCCTCCAGAATATCATATTTCAAGCCCTTTGATACCTCAGTGTAGAAGCTGCCAGATCCTGCGCTATACTGTTTGCATTTCCACAATATTGAAGTTGTTTCTTCCTGGCTGCTCATAATATTTAGTATTTCATCTGGGAATTCTAGAACCTGGCTATAATATTCCTAGAAGTTTTCTTTTTTAGGATCTTTTTCAGGAGGTGATAGTTGGATTCTTTCAAGCTCTTATTTTGCTCTCTGGTTCTAAAACCTCAGGGCAATTTTCCTTGAGAATTTCTTCAAGGATGATTTCTAGGTTCTTTCTTTGATCATGGTTTTCAGGTAGTCTGATAATATTTAAATTATCTCTCCTGAATCAGTCTTCCAGGTCAATGTTTTTTTGTAATCCCAGCCCCTTTGCCCTCCAGAATATCATATCAAATATCAAGAGATATTTCGCATTGCCTTCTATCCATTCATTTCTTTGGATCTGCTTGACAGCATCTTGATTTCTCATAAAGTCACTAGCTTCCTTTTGCTCCAGTCTAATTCTGAAGGAATGATTCTCCTCAGTGAGCTTTTGAGATTCTTTTTCCGTGTGTCAGATTTGGCTTTTTATGGCATTCTTCTCCTCATTGCCTTTTTGAGCCTCTTTTGCCATTTGAGTTAGTCTATTTTTTTTCAACTCACACAAGTGTGCAATTTTCTTTTTCTTAAAAAATGAGGAAGGGTACAGAGAGTTGGAATTTATACATCAAGTTCCACACATAGTCTCATGCTTCACAATTTTGCTGCTAGATCTCAAATTGATATAAACTCATCTGGGTTCTTTGATCAGTATAAGGAAGTTCTCCCAATGTGCGTATTGTAGTAAACAGCAGCATCCCACAAATTTTGGCATGTTGTCTCATTATTATCATTCTCTTGAATGAAATTACTGATTGTTTCCATAATTTCTTCTTTGACCCACTCATTCTTTTGGAATAAATTGTTTAATTTCCAATTAGTTTTTAGTCTACCTTTCCATGGCCTTTTATTGCATATAATTTTTATTGCATCATGATCTGAGAATGATGCATTTAATATTTCTACCTTTCTGCACCGAACTGTAGGGGTTTTATGCCCTAAATACGTGGTCTGTTTTTGAGTATGTACCATGCACTGCTGAGAAGAAAGTAAATTCCTTTTTATCCCCATTCTGTTTTCTCCAAAGATCTATCATATCTAGTCTCCCTAAAATTCTATTCACCTCCTTAACTTCTTTATTGTTTATTTTGAGGTTAGATTTATCAAGTTCAGAGAGGGGGAGATTAAGGTCCCCCACTAGTATAGTTTTGCTATTTATTTCTTCCTCTAATTCCTTTAACTTCTCCTCTAGGAATTTGGACGCTATATCACTTGGTGCATATATGTTAAGTAATGATATTGCTTCATTCTCAATGGTGCCTTTTAGCAGGATATAGTTTCCTTCCTTATGTCTTTTAATTAGAACTATTTTTGCTTTTGATTTATATGAGATAAGGATTGCTACCCCTGCTTTTTTTACTTTAGCTGAGGCATAAGAAATTCTACTCCACCCTTTTACCTTTACCCTGTGGGTATCCCTTTGTTTAAAATGTGTTTCTTGAAGACAGCATATTGTAGAATTGTGGTTTTTAATCCATTCTGCTATCTGACTCTGTTTTATGGGAGAGTTCATCCCATTCACATTCACAGTAATGATGACTATCTGTCTCTTCCCCTCCATCCTATTCCCTCCCCTGCTTATGCTTTTGTTTCTTCCTTCTCCCTTCCCCTCCTAGAAGTTTTCCCTTTTGACTGCCCCCTCCCTCAGTATTCCCCCTGTGACCCCCTGTCTTTACCTACCCTCTCACCTTACCACTATTTCCATCCTCTCTAATCCCCCCTTTTCTCTCCTCCTTTTTATCCCCCCTTGCCCTCCTACTGCCTATAGGACACAATAAATTTATATATATATATATATATATGTGTGTGTGTGTGTGTGTGTGTGTGTGTGTGTGTATCAGAGTATGTTGCTCCCTGTTTGACACCAAACCGATGAGAGTAAATTTCAAACAGTGCTCCTCTCCCTCCCTCCTTTTCCTCAATCTAATGAATTTACATGTCTATTCACATTAGAATCTTAAACTTAACTTAATATGTTGATCCCTCTTTGAAACAGAACCAGTGAGAATAGTGTTTAAATGATGTTCTTTCTTTCCCCTCTACTATAGTATGTTTTTATGCCTCTTTGAATGGCATACTTTACCTTTTTCCGTCTCATCCTTTTATCCAAATACAGTCCCTTTGATCCCCTTAATAAGGTTTTTTTTATTTGGTTGGTTGTTTTCTTTTGTTTTGTTTTGTTTCTATCTTCAGGTTATTTCATTCATACCCACACCCCTTATTTATGTATAACCCTTTTAAAGGTCATGATAATCATATAAATTTCCATATTGACAATTATCAGCTCCTCATATAGGGATGTGAACATTTTATTCTTGTATTCCAAGTCATGTGCATGTGTGCATGAGTGTGCATGTGTACATGTGTGTATGCGTAAGTCTGTGTTTTCCTTGTTTACTTTCTTATGTCTTTCTTGAGTGTTGTAATTGGAGATCAAATTTTCCATTTAGCTCTGGCTTTTTCATAAGTAAAGTTTGGAAGTCCCTTATTTCATTAAATGACCATCTCCTTGCATTGAAGATTATGGTTTGTTTTGCCAGGTAGTTAATCCTTGGTCGTAGTCCTAGCTCGCTTGCCCTAAGAAATATTAGATTCCGGTCCATCTGATCTTTTAATGCAGAAGCTGCTGAGTCCTGTGTGATCCTAATTGTAGTGCCTCTATATTTGAATTGTTTCTTTTTGTATGCTTGCAGTATTTTTTCCTTAATCTTGTAATTCTGGAATTTGGCTACTCTATTTCTTGGAGTTGTCAATTTGGAATCTCTTTCAGGAGGAGTCTGGTGAATTCTTTCAAACCTATTTTATCTTCTGATTCCAGGACTTCAGGAGAGTTTTCTTTGACAATCTCTTGGAGAATGTTGTCCAGTCTGCTTTTTTCATCATGGCTTTCTGGCAGACCAATAATTTTTAAGTTATCTCTCCTTGATCTGTTCTCTAGGTCAATTGTTTTTCCATTGAGATATTTTACACTTTCCTCTTGTTTTTCAATCTTCATGTTTTGTTTGATTGACTCTTGGTGCATCATAGAGTTCTGAGTTTCGATTTGATTGATTCTAATTTTTAGCAAATTATATTCTTTGGTTATTTCTTGAAGGTCCTTTTTTATGGAGGTATTTTCTCCAATTACTTTGCTATTTTACTTTTTTTTTTTTAAGCAATTGGGGTTAAGTAACTTGCTCAAGGTTACACGGCTAGTCATTATTTGTGTGTGGGTTCTCATTTTCTGAGGCCGGATTCGATCTCGGGTCATCCCAGCTCTGAGGCCGGCGCTCTTACTCACTGTGCCACCTAGCCGCCCCTTTTAGGGCAATTGGGGTTAAGTAACTTGCCCAAGGTCACACGGCTAGGCTTTTGTTTGTGTGGGTTAAGTGTCTGAGGCCAGATCTGAACTCAGGTCCCTCTGACTCCAGGGCCGGCGCTCTACTCACTGCACCTAGCCGCCCCAGCTATTTTACTTTTTAAGGATTTGTTTTCTTCAGTGAAACTTTTTCCAATTTGGTCACTTCCTCCCTGATGTGGTCTTTAAAATCTTTCTTAAGCTCCTCCAAGGGCTTGAGACCAGTTCATATTTCCTTCTGTGGTCTCAGGTGTGAGTAAGGAGTCTATGTTGTCTTCTGTATTTGGTTGTTGTTGACCTACATAATAAGCTTGGATTGATTTTCTTGCCTTCCTCTTCTCCTTCTCAGCTTCCTTCCTTCCCATTGTGATTTCCTATTTCTTAATTTCTCAGGCTGTGAGCTAAGGGCCTGGTCCTTGACTTTGAATGCTATAGCCTCTGCGTGTCTAGTTTGAGGCTAAGGCAGGAGTCTCAGGGAGGTATGTTGATGAGCACAGAGTAATCTGTGGAGGAGGGGTGGTCTGACCACTTCAGATTTCTTCCTCTATACCCATGGTCTACAGCTTGGGAAGGCTTTTGCTGGTCAGGTGAGGTGGGGCTTATTGGGACCCTTCTCCCTCTTCTCTTTAGACTCCTTGCTGCCTCAGTTACACCCCTTTGGGAGGACTCCCAAGACTGAGGCTATTTCCGCTATCTTAGGATTTCACTCTGGGTGGAAGAATTATCTTTGGGTTTTCTACTTCATGAAGGAGGAATTGGAGCAGCTAGAGTTTACTTTGCCATTCTAGCCCCTGGAAAAACAGGCAAGTGATTTCTAAACTTCGAGGCTGGGGGCTGATAGTCCCAGGAGAAGCTGCTGTCTCTGCTGGGGGCCCCAAGCCTTCTCTTACCTGGCCCCAATGATTCCTCCTTTCCCCTCATGAGATGTCTGTGAGATAACTAGAATTTGTCCTTGGTAAGTTCCAGGCTGGGGCTTCTTCTCTCTCTGGTGTAGTCTGCTTGTCTGCTCTCAAGTCTAAGCTGTAGAGACCCCACATGCTCTGTGCTCACCCTGTCTGGACACACTGGGCACTTTCTTGGGCTGGAGTCTGCCATGCTCTGTCTCCAAGTGGATTTTGTCTCTCCAGAATCCGTTCAGATTCACTTTTTAAGGTTTAGTGACAGGATTCATGAAGGAGCTTAGAGAAGTTACTGCTTCCTTTCTGCCATCTTGGTTCCACTGAGTCATCAATTTAAAAACCTCCGATATTTTGTTTTTCATATTTGCAATGACCATTTCTTCCAATAATAAAAAAATGCATAAAAAACTATCTTTAAAATAATGAGAGTGGCTTGTTGCAAATTACTTAATCAACTGACATTTACAACTTCACTTTTCTTTTTTCAGAAGGCCCACAATTATATGTAAATGCATCCATCTCCCAGTACCAGAAATCATTATCATTTCTTGTACTGGTGGACGGCCACAACAAGTCTGTAAAATGGAAAAGCTTGCATTCTTGATTTATGACACTAGACTTTCTGTTTGAATGAGAAGAATATAGACTGGAAGGTTGAAGTTGAGAGCTTGCACAGAAACAACCCCATCTTGTTTATCTCTTACATAATTCCATAAATCTCATCATTTAGCTAAAGATTATATATTTCAGTGATGCACTTGCAGGAATTCCATTGAAGATGTGAGTAAGCAGAGATAAAAGGCCAATGGGATTTCTGAATCTTTGAAGTAAGCCCACATTGGAAGCAAATTTTGATTTTTATCATTATTCCTTTATAGTCTTTGTAATCCTGATTAAATGTATCCACTGTACTTAATGACATTAGTGATTTCTCAATTTTGATCTTTGTCTTTCTTTGGTCATTATTTACCTTTGACGTATTTACCTCCTCCTGGATCTAATTCATCCTTGATGCTGGTTCCTTTCAACATTTAGAACAATATAACTGATGGCCTCCTACAAACATTTAGCCAATGTTAATAGAGCATGTTGAATGAATAATAATAATAACTACTTTTTATATAATACATATATATTCATGTGACATAACATATAATAGTGTATTATATATGTAATGCTATATGTATGTGTGTATATATATCATATATACATACACAATCTCATTCAGTCTTTATAATGAACCTTTGAGGCAAGTGTTATTATTATTCCCATTTAACAAATGAGGAAACCAAGGCTGAGAGAGGTTAAGTGACTTGCCCAGAGTGATATAGAAGCTAAATGTTTATGATAGTGTTTGAATTCAGGTCTTCTGAGTCCAACACTAATACTCACTTTGCCACCTACCATTGAGTAAAGTCCAATAAATGAAAGTTTCATTCTAAATGAGGAGAACTTTCAACTGTTTATGTATCCTTTATTATGTTGTTTTTGTGCATTTTTATTAACTCTACATTAGAATTATATTGGATATTTTTATTGTTGCCTTTATAAAATATTGTATAAAGATTGCTGCAACTGGTTGAAAACATGAAAAAAAAAGTCTATTTGTGTGTCTACATGAAAAATTGTGATTTCCTCATTCATCACCTTGGGAAGAATTTTATTCTTTTTATAAAAGATTTGCTGAAAAGATTTTATAATAACCACTTTAAATGGTCCAGGGGGCATAACAAATATTTTATTATCACTGTTATAAAATAAGAAGACCAAGATGAAATAATAGCAATATTTAACAATATATGAAAAGCTAAAACTATTACCTATTATTAAAGTTTAATTTTGTCCATTAGTTAAATGGACAGGATATTTTAAAAGTAGTAATTATAAAACATTTCTGATATAAAACCTTTTAACATGCACTTACATCTTCATTTTAGGATTCATCTGTGATTTATTGTGAAATTGGTACTTAAGGGCAGGTTAGATTAGACGACACTTTAAATTTTGTTCCAGCTCCTTGGTTTTTTGGCAATCCTTTAAAGACTAAATTGTTCTCTCCATTTTTCCACTTTCTGTTTTTTCTCTACATAGTAGATGCATTTTTCATAACATTTTGCTAGAAGAATGTTAGTTTTAAAAGTTGTGAACTTTCATCTTGAAGGTGCCTCTAAGTTACTTCAGTTGACTTAGCTATGAAGTTCTTTAAAATTCCTAGGAAAAATATTCTTTTTTTCATAAGTCTTGACACAAAATGTTGAAGCAGATCTTCTTTCAAAACTACAAAAACCTTCAGCAGAAATCTCTTTCAATTATAATTTCTTGTCGTCTAGCACTTTTTGGAATGCATATTATGAAATTGTAAACATACCTAGATTTTATATCTTCTTACATTTTTCTTCAACACATATAATGGTAACATTTGTCCTTACTTTATAAACTATTTCAATTTAGAAATCACCTAAACTAGAAAGTTAATCAGTTCATT